>JADBJO010001065.1:19184-21684 GCA_016801955.1 Conus betulinus | reverse complement strand
TAGTCAGCCCCACTTCTCGGGCAGACATTGAAGATGTTGTTTCTGTACGCCATGCTACCACCTGCCGAAGTTTTGATACAGTCATGACTGGCCATTACCACCACAATCAGCATTCCACTCTGTAACCCAGCTCCAAAGACAATGTTGTCCACATAGTCTATAAGGTCCTTGTTGCTTGAGTAAAAGAGACTGTGACGGTATAACATTGCCGTTGTATGGATTCCAGGGTCATAAAAGCATGAAATATAGTATCTGGATACCACTAAAAAACGGAGGCCTAGGACGATAACATAGACAGCAACGATGATGACAGCCAACGTCCTGGTGCGAATCACAGTCCGGTACTGTAACGGACTGAAGACACAGTAACATCTCTCACAGGCTATCATGGATGATAGAACAAACGGAACAAAATGCAAATCCATTGAGACCAGAGACGCGATGGTTGAGGAGAAATATCAAAACGGGACTAACGATCTGAACTCCAAGAAATTGAAAATAAAACTCCTGGAAGTAGGACACCATGTTGTAGAAGGCTGTTTTTGTAAAACACCGCCATGTTGATGACGTTCGCGGGTCCACCAATCAGAAACAAGATTTGCAGGACGTTGGTTCTGACTCTTACTGTCATTATACCATGTCTCTACTCACAATGTTAGCAGGATTGTTCCACGGTAAATATTCCATTTCGTTAAAATCTGATTTCGCTGCAGCCTTCTGGGAATCGATTCATTGTATGGGTCAGTTTGTATAGCGCCCAGTGTTGGAGTGTTTTTTGGATGTCATATCAGAACCAGAAAATGAATCAGAGAGTGTCTGGCGTTAGCAATGGTCGCTATCATATCATTGTCCGTTTCAAAATCCTAGCTATCAGGGGCAAAATTAAATATATGCTTTTACCAGTGACGAGTGTGTTCACTGCATTAGATAGTGATCTTCCTGTGATCACTTTGTGAGTAATAAATTAACATCGCACTCAATTCGAACCCAGGTTTTTCTGTGCCATGGTTTTCATAGATAGCTTAGTTTTCACCTCCTTAAACGATTCACACCATCGAAACAAATCTTTGTTCTTGGCTTTTGCTTCATTTTGAATTAGGACAGTTGACGTAAAGTGTGTGATGCGAGAGTACGAATGTAATGAAAGGCAGGCGAATAAATCATAGTCTGATAACAAGAAAGAAGGACGGCAACATAACCAATACAAACAAACCCTTCAATGAACTTTCTGAAAAGTCGAAAACCAGCCATAACATTGGACTTGTTCATTTTGAGCCAGAACAAAAATACGATAGCCATTACAACAAACAGACAAAAGAAAAGATATAGACAAAGAGAAAGCCGTGTTCGTGTTTGTAAATTACCAACTGGTACCTACAATAAACTCTCTATCTCTCTGTCCTCTCTCTCTGTCTCTCTCTCTCTCTCTCTCTCTCTCTCTCTCTCTCTCTATCTCCTCTCTCTCTCTCAGTGTTTGTGTGCGTGTGTGAGTGCGCGCGCGCGCGCCGCGCGCGGTGTGTGTCTGTGTGTGTGTGTCTGAGCGAAAAACAAAAACTCTCTCTCTCATCTCCTCTCTCTCAAAGTCTTCTCTCTCTCTCTCTCTCTCTCTCTCTCTTGCGGGCGCGCGCGCTCCACGTGTGTGTGTTTGTGTGTGTGGGTCTGTGTACGTGTGTGTGTGGGTGCGTGTGTGCGTGCGTTGCGTGCAGTGTGCGTGCGTGTGTGTGTGTGTGTGTGTGTGTGTGTGTGTGGTGGTGTGTGTGTGTGTTGTGTGTGCGCGCGTGCATGCGTGCACACTCGCGCCAGAATTAGTGTGTGTGTGTGTGTGTGTGTGTGTGGTGTGTGCCGTGGTGTGTGAGAGGGATGATTGTGTTGTGGAGATGTGCATCTAAATATGGGCATGTATGTATGTGGTAGGGTGCGCTGTGTGAATGCATGTAGTGTGTGTGTGGGTGTGTGTGTGTGGGTGTGTGTATTGTGTTTGGGTGTGCGTGGTCCAGTGGTGCGTCAGTGCGGCTTGCGTCCGCGATGTCGTGAGAGAGAGAGAGAGAGAGAGAGAGAGAGAGAAGAGAGAGGAGAGAGAGGAGTTTGAGTGTGTGGTGTGTGGTGTGTGGGTGGTGTGTGTGTTGTGTGCGCAGGTGTGTGTGTGAGGTGGGTTGTGTGTGTGTGTGTGGTGTGGCGTGCGTGCGTGTGTGTGTGTGTGGGTGTGTGGGTGGGGTGTGTGTGTGGGTGTGTGTGTGTGTGAAGAGGTTTGATTTGGTTGGGCAGAGTGTGCATCTAAATATGGTGCATGGTTATTATGGCAGAGTGTTGTGTGGGCGTGTGCGGGTATGTGTGGTGTGTGTGGTGGTGTGGTGGTGTGTGTGGTGTGCGTTGGTCAGTGCGTGCAGCGTCAGCGGGGCGCGTTCGCGCGCGCAAGAGAGAGAAAGAAGGAGAGAGAGGAGAGAAGAGAGAGAGACCGAGAGACTTGAGATGACGAGGAGAGGAGGGAGAGAGAAAGAAG
>JADBJO010001065.1:0-14254 GCA_016801955.1 Conus betulinus | reverse complement strand
GAGGGACATTTTTTTAATACACTTAGATAAACCGCATTATCCGATACACTTACATAGTCACAGACATTATTCACGCATCTCTCTCTCTCTCTCTCTCTCTCTCTCTCTCTCTCTCTCTCTCTATCTCTCTCTCCTCCTCTCTTCGTCTAATACACATATGTAACAGACGTAAAAGCTGAACTACTACTACTACTACTACTACTATACTACTACTATTGCTACTAATACTACTACTGCTACTACTACTACTACCACCACCACTACTACTACTACTACTACTACTACTACTACTACTACACACACGCGCGCGCGCGCGCGCGCCACACACACACACACACACACACACACACACACAAACACATTTCGGCATTTTTCCTGATTGGGGAGCGCAAAGATGTCAGCCACAAAACTTGCCATAAGTAACGGCCCTTTCTCTTTCTCCGACTATGATTCTTTCACGTGTTGTCCCAAAGAGTGAAAAATCAACGTGCGGCCAAATCTCGCTGCAGCCAGAGACAGGGGCGTAAAGCGGAAAAGCAACAAAGTGGAATATAGACAGACGATTCCTGTGTATCGATATCCCACCCGTGCCCCTCTCAACGCTCCTAGAATTAGGCCGTCTACAGGCTGTCTTTACTAAGGCCATTCAGAGACTGTCTGCAGCCTAAAGAGCAGGGGACTGCCAAGACAGAAACAGACTCACAGTGCAGCAGATAAGGGGTACCAATCTTCAGGCTGTGATGGACCTGTCAGTTTGTTGCCAGTGCTACAAAGATGACCACAAGGCAGGTGAGCCTCTGTGTAAGAAGACTCCTGTGGTCCATAAGGAAGAACAATGGCTGCTGAGGAAAGAGTCCCGTATGTAACAGGACTGGTAACAGTGTTGGCGATGGCTGGGCAGGGGTCGATTTCCAATCATGACAGGACTAGTGTAAGTCGCACAGGTTGTGACATGGTATGAGCCCCTCATCTGACTCAGCCAGAAAGACTATGGACTGTACCCCGACACAACCAACCACCATTCACAAACAAGTCGACATCTCCCAAGGACTATGACCACATGGAGTCGCTTTAGGAGAGGCAGACCTTCCAAGGATCTTTGAGATCCTTCACATCTTACTCTAAGATCACCTTACCAACATGGAGGTCCAGAGCAGAGTAAGATGAGCCACTAGACCATAAGGAGACCTGCTTTCCAAGGTGAAAGGAAAGAAAATGAGATAGTATAGTCATGGATCAAGATCAACAGGACTTGCCAAAACCATTCTACAAGGAACAGTGCGAGGAGACAGAAGGAGAAGACAGAGAAAAGAGATGGGAGGACAACATCGGCGAATGAACTGACCTCACACCCACAGCAACTGTCTTAGAGCGTCTGAGAACTGAGAAGAGTGGAGGAAGCTGGTTGCGAAGTCTTTTGTGGCATCACAACGATCTTCACGGCTCCTGGATATGTGATAGGTGATAGATGAAAGGCATAAAAAAAAAAAAAAAAAAAAAAAAAAAAAAAACGGGGGAAGAGCGAGGGATGCAAGGAAATTAAAAGAATCTCGGCAATCTGACAATAGAACGCCAATCATCTCTGAGTGTTCTCAAATGGTTTGCTTTCGCCTCCGTGCAGTGGAAGTATTGTATATTCACTGGAAACACAACAACACTGGTATGTTCATAGCCTGTGGAAGTTTCCTTGTCGAACAATTGTTTGATAAGTGTGTGTGTGTGTGTGTGTGTGTGTGTGTGTGTGTGTGTGTGTGTGTGTGTGTGTGTGTGAAATGCACGCGCATGTATGAGCAGTTTGATGAAGGTTGGGTAGGAGAGAGAGGAGGTAGAAGGAATGTGGGTCTGTCTGTACACGACGAGTAAACGACCAAGCACATGCTGTGACCCGATCATAAAAGTTGACCACACTAGAGATGATGACATTTAAAAAAAAGTCCATGAGGCATTGGGGATGGAAGGGGTGGATGGGTGGAGTGTGTGTGTGTGTGTGTGTGTGTGTGTGTGTGTGTGTGTGTGTGTGTGTGTGTGTGTGTGTGTGTGTGTGTGTGTGTGTGTGTGTGTGTGCTTTGGCGCATAGTGTTCGGTTGACAGATGCTATACTTTAGCACAGAAAGAAGAGATAAAAAACAAATATAAGAGAACTGAAATCTCAAGACCATTCCATAGTCTTTCCGTATCCGTTTGGGATTGGACAGATATGTTTTGGTGGTGTCAGTAATTTCACTCCCAATCTCCCATCCCCCAGCACGCACACACGCATGCACACATAACACGCACACACACACACACACACACACACACACACACACACACACACACACACACACACACACACACACACACACACACATACAAACACACACACTACTTCGTCAATGTCAACGTTTATCCGTATAAAGTGCATAATCTTCTGAGGTATAGAAGCTCAACCACGAAATAAAACCATTCTATTACACACACACACACACACACACACACACACACACACACACACACACACACACACACACACACTTTCTCTCTCTCTCTCTCTCTCTCTCTCTCTCTCTCTCTCTCTCTCTCTCTCTCTCTCTCTCTCTCTCTCTCTCTCTCTCCGTTCAAAATAGCTGGCACACCCAAAACAATTCTGTCCGGTTGAACGGTATATTCAAAAAAAGAAAAAAAAATGACAACATTTAAGAGTGAAACGACGCGTTTGTAATGTCGACAGGTGATATCCTGATCGTTATCCTGCCGTCCCCTTCCAATCAAATATCTGACTCTCTAGATCTATTTATTTGACCCTTAAACAGAGAAAAGGTAACTCTCTTTGCAATGGAAAGACAGGCATTATCTTCCCACGATTGTTTTTTATTTTTTCCCAGAACAGGTCTACAATCCTCTGCCCATTTTCACCTCTAGCTTTTATTCTAGTTTTTGTATTACTTGAATTAAATGTTCAAAACAGTAAGAAATCGTGAATTCCACTTTTAACTTCTAATAATGAGTTGGTAAATCTTACAATACAGCAGTTAACAGACGACACGACATTGTTTGTAAACAGCAGGGATGATATGATAAAAGCACTCGACATAATAAATGAATTCCCTGTTTTCACTCGTCTGCAGTTAATACGAAAAAAAAAATGAAACTTGGATTGCAGACACAAACAAGCATCTACCATTTACGTTAACAGAAAAAAAAAGAAGCTATCTATATGCTTTGAAAAAAAAATAAGCTGCAATAAACATCAAAGAGAACTGCTCAAAGGGACTGAAAAAAGGAATTACTTAATCAACACATGGAGAGAGAGAGAGAGAGAGGAGAGAGAGAGAGAGAGAGAGAGAGAGAGAGAGAGAGAGAGAGAGAGAGAGAGAGAGAGAGAGATCTGGGAATTTATAAGAAAATACTGAATGCTGAGTCAGTTTGCATTTGTAATGCAGTTGTAACTGGTCCGCCTAGGCAGGTTTTGACCACAATAAACAGAACCTCATGTAGATTTATATGGCAAGGTTGAAATTTCAATTAAAAAAGCGTTTTAAAGAAAACGGAAAATAATGAAAGTGGATATTAGCTAAGGAGGGGTGAAGATGATCAACATTTTAGATGCAAGAAAATTTCATCTGCAGTGGAAAGGGAGACTACTTACAACAACATACGATTGCTGGAGCTACGACCCCAAAAGGCGTTTGAATAAACTAGTAATAAGGCTGCATTGGATAAGAATTGTATGTCGAAAATGCTAACATCATGTTATTTGTCAGATCTAGCAAGAACTTAGACAAACGCATTTAAACCACGAAACTCGTACCAAGGAAACTAATGTCTGTCGACCACACGGTTACAGTTAGCTGCTATGGGATACTTCACCGCGTAAGTGTAAAGACCACAGGCAGTTCTTTAGACAACATAGTGAACTATCAGTTTTGACTTAAGTCAACACAGTGCACTGTCAGCTTTGAGTTAAGACAACGCAATGAATTGTCAGCTTTGACTTCAAACACCACAGTGAGCTGTAAGCTTTGACTTTAGACAACACAGTGAATTGTCCGCTTTGACTTTAGACAACACAGTAATTATCACCTTTCACTTCAGAGTTCACAGTTAAGTGTCAGCTGTGACTGTAAACAACACAGTGAGATGTTAGATGGGACTCTAGACAAAGCAGTGAACTGCTAGCTGTCACTAAAGAAAAGCAGTGAATCGTCAGCAATGACTGTAGATAAAGCAATGAACTGTTATCTTTGACTATAGACGAGGCATTGTACTGTCAGCTGTCACTATAGACGAGGCAGTTTACTGGCAGCTGTTACTATAGACGCGGCAGTCAAACTGCTATTGCTGTAGCAGACAAAGCAGCGAGCCTCTCCTCTCCTCTCCTGTACTGTGGTGGGTGTTACGTGCAGCGCCCAGGAGCAATGCCAGGTTTTCAGGGCAGACAACTGGCAGCCGCAGCTGCCGCCCTTGCCTGTCAGCCAAGAAATGCACCAGACAGCTAGAGGAGAGGGAGAGAGAGCGCGCGAAGAAAGAATGAAATAAAAGGAAAGAGAGAACGAACGAACGAACGAACGAGCGAGCGAATTTTTATTTTCAGAGGGTAACGGAATAAGTATCACTGCATTTTTTTTTTTTACATCCAGCCCTCCGAGGCCAAAAGAAATTTAAGAAAGGGAAAGAAAAAAAAATCTCGATTAATGTAAATAATGGAAATAACTCTTAAATATGAAATATGAAAATACAGAAGGACACAGAAATCTGTGTACAGAGGGAACACCGACAGGAGGTGTGGGAGACGGTGGGGGTGGGAGTGGGATGGGGTGGGATGGGGGACAAGTAAGAATGAGAGGAGGGGGAATGGAAGTAAAGAAAGAACTGATAAGGAAAATGAAACATTAACACAGAGCAGTTATTGGTACATCCTTGGGTAAAGTGGTGTAAGATCAGACAGATACATCATGTACGTAAACAGACTGGATTTAAACGTACTAGTGTTTGGTTCGTTTTTTTTTTTTTTTGTTTTTGTCTTTTTTTTTTTTAGTTTTTCTGGGACATTATTCCATAGCCAACTCCCCAGAATAAGCAATAGTCTTGAATAGAAGGATACCTGCTCGTTCATAATCAGGGTGCCCTAGTGAGGGTTCATCATATTGTTATTTTTACAGCTCTCTTGTATATAAGCAACCTATTGCTAGCTAAATCCCAGAGTATCGAGACATAATCAATATTTGGTTAAATATAAGATCGAAAAAAATAATTTTCTGGGGTGATAATCTAAATTTAAAAAAAAAATGTCCTCAGCTGATACAGTTTTATGTCCAGATTTTTGGAAAGAAGTTCTAAATGTTTCGACCAAGATATGATGTTGTCGATTGCTATTACTAAGTCTCTGTGATTAGAAACCTCTTTGATTTTTTCGTTACCAATATAAGGGATGGGAAGTTTTTGGTTACATTTTGACGTTTTTGCCTTGTTGTAATCAACATGGATTTCGTGTTTTTTTTTTTTTTTTTTTTTTTTTTTTTTTTTTTTTTTTTTTTTTTTGAGGATGCAGAGACATGTGATTGAGTTGTGTCCATTTAAACGAGAAGGTTGATAGTTTTTCTGAATGTCAAGGTAGACTAGCTGAGCATTAGAGTTATTAGTGTCAATAGTGGTATCATCGGCGAACATTTCACGATGAGAAGTCAAGGCTAATGGTAAGTCATTAATATAGAATAAGAACAGCAGTGGACCAAGCACCGAGCCTTGTGGTACACCAAGGTTATTGGGAACCAAAGTAGAATAACAAGCATTTAATAATACTAATGGATCAGCCATATTTCCTGATTTGTACACTGGTGTGACTTTAGCTTGTTTAAAAGCATCAGGAAAGCAATGCTTATCAATGCAGAGATTATGAATATATGTGAGAGTATCTGCTATAACATGCTGATAGCTGAAGAATTTTCCCGTCAGTTCCATCAATTCCACGAGTTGCTGTCTGTTTTAACTGTCTAAGAGAAGAGAAAACTTCGTGAACATCTATGGCACTAACATCCAAAGCTGAATGGATGTTTTTCTGGTGGCAGTATTTCAGTGATTCTTGTAGATCGTTACTTTTTGATACATCGTTTCGTATGATTTGAATTGCTATACTTGCAAAATGGTCGTTCAGTTCACTTGCAGATATGTCTTTCGTTAAGTTTAATACAGGGTCAGAATTTTTCTTGGTTAAGCCATGTATAGCTTTCCAAATAGATTTACTGTCTTTCTTTCTATTAATTAGGTCCAAGAAAACTGTCCTTTTCTTTGATTTCTGTACTTTTTGAATTCTTCACGGCAGCCATTTTTTTTAACAGATAATCCCTTTGATATATAGTGTCCTGTATTTCTTTTGTAAAGCCATGGTGGTTTTATCCGACATTTTTATTCTTTTAGTTTGAAGAGGGGCCTGCTCATTGTATCGTCATGGAAGATGTTATACCATACTTGCAGAGCTTGATTGGGGTCAGTATGCTGATGCACTTCATTTAAGGGAGAATTTAACAGATCTGAGAGAATTTTTTCAAGATCAAATTTAGAAAAGTTCCTGAATGTAATCGTTTTATGATTTAATTTGGGTATTTTGACACCCTTTTTGCTCCACGTAAAACAAATCGGAAAATGGTCACTGCAGCCATAAACAGGAGCAACGGATTCTACTATTGTTTCTGAATTGGTAACATATATATGATCTATTAATGTTTCAGAAGAATTGGTTACACGGGTAGCTGTTTTTATTTATTGTGTCAAACCAAATATTTCAAAAGTTTGGGTCCCATGATAATCAGTTTTGAACAAATCAATATTAAAATCATCTAATGTTATGACATCCTTGTAATTATCATTAGCATTTTCCAACATCGAAATAAAGCGGTCGATCCAGTCGACATGTTCGACTGGAATCCTGTACAGAAAACACAGAGGTATGGGCTTGTTGTACTTCAGTTGTATTTCGATCCAAATAGTTTCCATGTGATGCTGTTGAAAGTAATTAATTCTTTCAACTTTAATTGACTGATGGACATACGCTATTATGCCAGTTTTCTCTTTCCTGAATGGGGTCTTTTACGAATTATATTATAGCCTGGAATTAGGTCACTATTAGATATGAAAGGAGATAAATGGGATTCTGAACAACCAAATGTGTGAAAATGTTTGCCAAATTTGATAATATGGATGATATTTCAGTAATCGTGTTTATAACATGATTAATATTTAGATGCCCCACCCTACGTCCGTCCTCGGTTAGCCAAGGGCTACCACGTTCTGACATTATACAGGCCAACAAAGAAAACTCGATCCACTATACAAGTAAGAAAATTACAAAGATCAGTGAATACTGTAACGCAAACAACAATACAAATTTCAAAGCAGCAATAAACAAAGCGCTGAAAGAATCCCAGCCAATAACAAAGGCAAACTACCAATGCAAGAGACAAAATGAAGTATTCTCCATATAAACATGAGCGCGATTATTAGTCTGTTTCGCTCCAATCAATTCACAGACCACTGTCAACACCTCGGTAGCAAGCAAGTCAAACAAGAAATCATGCCGAGCCTGGTGATGTCATTTACACACACACACACACACACACACACACACACACACACACACACACACACACACACACACACACACACACACAAATAGAAGCAATCGCGCATGTATGTACGTACGCTTCCACATACACACGCACAAACGCACGCACGCACGCACACACGCAGGCACACACACACACACACACACACACACACACACACACACACACACACACACACACACACACACACACACACACACACACACACACATCACGCGCCATACGTGTAAGCATGTATGGGTTGAATACATGTCTAAGCTTACACATTGGCACAGGCATTTCTATTCTAAGAGACAGGAGTGAATATAAATGATGTGGAGCCATAAACCCACACAAATATTTACTACCCCTTTCCACCCCCTCCCCAACCCCAACTCTCCCTTCCATCGCATCTCTCTCTCTCTCTCTCTCTCTCTCTCTCTCTCTCTCTCTCTCTCTCTCTCTCTCTCTCTCTCTCTCTCTCTCTCTCTCTCTCTCTCTCTCTCTTCGTATATACGTCAATGGTAATGTTTTCTTTGATTTAAGGAGGAGATAAGTGTTGTTGGGAAAGTAGCTGAGATGCCATCCTGAACAGTTCGAGAGCATAAAGATTATTCGTATGATTGTAACCCACTGAGGTGTTATAAATGGGTTGAATGGGAATGTTAGAGGGATACTGCACGTTTGGGAAAGCAGGGGAAGGATTACTATGGTAACTCCTTCTTGTCTGAAATACTTGGATGGGGGTGAATTACGGCCAATTTGATTCATAACATCAGGGAGAACGGTGTGGGGAGGGTAATGATGCGGAAGTGGATTCCTGATAATTTTATTCACATCATCAGTGGGAAAGGTTGTCGGACAGGTAATTATTTTTTTTGGGATTTCTGTCAATTATATCGACGTCATCAGGGGGAAGGTGTGGGAAGGGTAATGATTTGTCGAGCGCGGGTCTGTCTGTCTGGGTCTTGGATTTAGAGATGGGTAATGGAACAGAGAGAAGAAGGGTGTGGGCAGTCTGTGGGGACTGGATCAGTGTTTAGTGGGAATTTACGATGGAGAGAACGAGAATCATAGGCACCAGTAGTATTATCAAATCGAGTATCTGTACTGCGTTGATGCCTCCTCCGCTGAGGACCATCAATGAAAACGTTATTGCTGAAGGACGGCATTCTGGATGAGCTCCCTTGGGCCGGCTGAGGCACGTCACCTGATGGACCTCCACGCCACAGTGACTTGAGGTTGGAAGCCAGTCTGCCAGTACCTTTGGCGCTGGGGTGGATCAGGTCCTGATAGAGGGCCAGACGAGGAGCCTCTGAATGAGTGGTGAATGTGGAGTCGTGGTCAATGAACGACACTCCCAGCTTTCACAGACAGCCTGTAGATGGCGGTTGGATGGGCGGATCGAGTTATTCAGGTGATGTCGACCTCTGGCAGGAACGATGGAACTGAAGGACAGTTTGGCGTTGGGGAAGATCTCACAGCATCGGGACACAAATTCGCATCCAGACTTCCTTCTACACAGGACCAGCAGGACAGAGTTCACCCCGACATGGACGATGACGTGACTGATGTCAGGGAAAGATTTCAGGGACAGCAGCCAGGAAAACAATTCATGTACGTGCATCCCCAGAACACAGATTTTGTACATAAATTCGTTCGGAGGGGCAAGTCTTTTAGGTTTGACGAAACGCAGTACTAAATCGACTATTATGAGCACTGTTGCTCTCTCTGGAACACGTTGTGTTTTTAAAACATCAACAGGAGATGGATTGGATTGGGGGGGGGGGGGGGGGGGGGGGGGGGGGGGGGGGGGGGGGGGGGGGGGGGGGGGGGGTCGTTATGGTCGGGGGTATGGAGCGTTTTTGGTGGTTTCAGGTTCTTTTCCTGATTAGTTCTTCTTCTGAATCGTCCAGCAGGGAGAAGGAGTTGGCTGGCCGTGGACACGGGATACTGAGGCAGGCTCAGTGCCTTTCCTTCCTGACTTTGGTCAGCTCCGTCATCGGAGGGGGCAGCATCCTGAAAATCATTTTCCCTCCTTAACAACAAATGGTCGCTGTCTTTGTCGTCCTGGGGGTTGTTCCACTGTGGTGGTGGGGGGGGGGGTTCTGTGCCAAGGCCAGGCTGACGTGCTTCTTTAAAGAATGTTGAACAGGATGGAGGCGATCTGTGGAAGCAGTCTGAACCCCTGTGGTTTCTCTTGAAGTGGGCTTTTTTATTTTCTTTATTTCTGATTGTGGATTTCCCAGCTGAGTCTTACAGGAATGCAGCTCTTTGTGTAGGAGTCCATTTTCTTGTTGAAGGTCAGAGATCAGCGCTATCATTTCTTTTACATGACTGTTCATTTTATCTGCCTGGTCTCTGCAGAAAGTTCTGAATTCATTCTTGGTGTACGTTTTTTAGCGTCTTCGATGAGCGTGGTAAACCTGTAATTGGATTCGATCTGCAAAGCACGGAAGTCTTCAATGTCTTCTTTCACACGCTCCCAGTGAGTCCGACAAACATGGGGTACATACTGAGGAGAAGCTTTGTGTGTTGGGGTAAAATAGAGTGCACGCCTTCGCATACTACTCTTCTTCTTTTTCCTTTTTTGCATCAAGTCCAGTGCTGGCTTTGTTTCCTCATCACCCAGAGAATCAGGATGCTGAAAAATCTGCACTAAAAGTAATGAGGGAGAGGACTGCTCTTTGTTATCTCCATCGTCTGTTTTTCCAATTTCAGCGATGGAGTCGCTGGGGGGGGGGGGGGGGGGGGGGGGGGGGGGGGGGGGGGGGGGGGGGGATAATCACCCCGTATGTTGTAGCGCAGTCTGAAGGGTCCTCCTCGCACATAGAGATGTAGAACAGGGACATGAAGGGGAGGCAGCTGGAACTGGGGGTGTCTGTGTTAGGAGAAGATGGTATCTCAAGGTCTGGAGTCTGAAGGCTGGGTGTTCCTGGAAAGCCTGTGATAAATGTGACGGGCGTGTGGAGTAAGGACTGGGTCAATTGACTGATGTGCCTATTCTCCAGGAAAATGGACACAAAAACGTTCAACACTTCACACTCACGGCGATCCCAGTTAACACAGTCTTTGCCTCGACATAATAGAGTGCCACGTGCATCTTGGGTAAAAAACAGGGAAATGGTCACAGACTTTTTTCTGAGTTACAATCGTGACGGAGTTTGGTTTGTGCTAAACTGCATGGAGGAGACTCATGGATAATGCTGTCTATGGAAGATATGACCACACCTTTGGCACCATATCTTTTTATGTGAAAAGAAAGAACTGGTTCACATAGAGCACAGTATCTGTAAGTGAGACTGTTTCTCCACACGATCAGTTCGTCACTGGAAAAAAAAAAATCGCCTTTGAATTGTATCATTGGTTCGCAGTAATTTTCTTGACTGTTCGCTGTCCCAAGTATAATCAGCCATATTGAATAGGCAGCACACACACACACACACACACACACACACACACACACACACACACACACACACACACACACACACATACTCACAAAAAGTTCAAACACTCGGTCACCAGGCTTCTCCGCATATTGTTTCTACAAGGGTCTACAGAGCCGCGTTAGAAACCATCAAAAGAAATGTTTCAAGCGCCTGTGTTATGTATTACAAGTTTCAAGCGCCTGTGTTATGTATTACAAGGACAAGGCAATTATTTTGAGAACACTTGCACCGCAACAACACACATTTTCAGTTTGTTTAACGGCGGACAGTGGACAGTCAAACCAGTTTTCACACATCACTCTGTCACAGAGATCAACTGGACGGTGTACACTTCGACGTGCAGTCAGGAATAGAGGTCAGTGAACGATGCTTAGAGAAGTCCTCTGATTCTCTCCTCCATCAACCAATGTAAATCACTTTATGTTAATTACGGACAGATCACTAATCTTTTTGACTATATAACTACACGATACAATCCACACACACTCGATGTATCACTGTGCAAAAACACTCTGGAATCTTGTGAGTCCAACCAACATACATCGGTGAGAAATGGAGAGCTGAAAATGACACGCCCAACTCATAGGCACACGTCACAGAGAGAGAGAGAGAGAGAGAGAGAGAGAGAGAGGGGGGGGGGGGCTGGATGGAGGGATTAGGGAAGGAAAGGCAGAAAGCAGAGTACAAAGTGAAGGAATGATATGGGTGAATGAGAGAGAGAGAGAGGGGGGGGGGGGCAGACAGACAGAGAGACAGACAGACAGACAGACAGACTAAGACTGAGAGTAGAGAGAGAGAGAGAGAGAGAGAGAGAGAGAGAGAGAGAGAGAGAGAGAGAGAGAGAGAGAGAGAGAGAGAGAGAGAGAAAGCACCACGTCAATAAGTACCACGGCGTAAGGGGGCACAAAGGGTGGAGTCAATAATCGTTAAGGCGCAATGCATTTTGACTTCACATCGTAAATTGATTTATGTGCAGTCACAACGTCTGGTCTTTTCCCGTGCAGTTCTTTCAGTCAACAAATGCCAATACGTAGAAACATCAATAGTCTGTCCAATTAGGTGCAAAAAATGTGAAGGGTCGTTTCAGGCATCTTGCACCAACAAATAAACCATAAAGTCTTAGGTTTGTGTGCATGTAATGTTTGGATGACAGAATGAGTTATACAGGGTGATGCAAAAGTAGATTGATAATCCTGTTGTCTAAAATGGGCTTCATACTGTGTGTCACTGAGTGAGTGGTCTGTCGTGTGCAGGAGTTCTGGGCATGTCATTTTTTTAGAACATGGCCAATGGTGACAACTATCTTGACATGTACAAAAAGATTGTGCCAACACATGTCAGTTTCAGTTTCATCAAGGAGGTGTCACTGCGGACGGACTAGCCCATATACGCTGCACAACCTCTGCCAAGTTTGAGACCACATTGCACATGATTTTAAGCTGTTGGACACACTAATTAATCACCGAGGTGAAGGAATTGAAGAAGAGGGCCTCGTGGCTGCGACGTAGCCGACATCTTACCTACACATTAGCCCAACGTGCTGGTCAGATCTTGAGTGCCTACCTAACATTGGCTGTGTCATTATTATCATTATGTGTGTGTGTGTGTGTGTGTGTGTGTGTGTGTGTGTGTGTGGTGAGAGTACACTTGTGCGTGCACGCGCGTCCGCGTCCTCGCGCGCGCACGTGTGCGTGTGCGCGCGCCAGTGCATGTGGTGCACAAGTGCGTGTGTGTGTGTGTGTGTGTGTGTGGGGGGGGTGGTCGGGTCTTTTGTGGTGAGAGTATACGTGTGCGTGTGCGCGCGCTTCTAACTCCAGTGAGGTGTTCTCCCAGCAGGATGGAGCCTCATCTCATTAAACATTTCCTGTGCAGTGTACTGGACGCCACGTTCCATTAAGTAGTGGGGGAAAACAAGTGCAGGTTAACAATTCTTCCATTATTATAGTAATGATTTGGCAAAGATTAGAAATTGAGAGAGAAAAAAAAAATTGAAGATGAAATAAATGGGACAATGTATATCATAAATATGAAACCCCCCTTCACTGGCTGCATGAAGAAACTATCGCAATCCCTCCCGAAGACAGATCTATATGTGTCGCCTGCTCCGAGGCCTTTCGTCCGCTGGATCGGACTCATCAGGGAGACACGGCTGATTGTGTTGTGCTCTTGGCGTCAGATAGAGACACACCACAGTCCATAATTCTGTGGTGTTCCGACCGCCAAGGGTTCGAAAAAGAATGCAACAGCACCCCCAAGCAGCCAGCGAAAGGTAATAGAATTAAACAAAACGAAAGTTTGGAGAGGAAAAAAGTTGTTGAAAACTAAAAACATTACGCAAACAGTATAAATGTAAGGGACAATCTTTGAGCCTATGCTTGAGGATCCATTTAAGGATGCAAGGGAGATCAAAAGATACGGAACAGTCTGAGTGGTCAGCTCTGCTGTTCAATAACCCAAGCATTGTCAGTGGCTAAAAATTGTGCAGAACAACCTTTCCTTGGATCTCGTAAGAGATGCAATCACCCACTGATTGACCAAACAGTATAATGCTGAACAATTAAGTAGTGGGGGAAAACAAGTGCAGGTTAACAATTCTTCCATCATTATAGTAATGATTTGGCAAAGATTAGAAATTGAGAAAAAAAAAAAAAAAAAATTGAAGATGAAATAAATGGGAAAATGTATATCATAAATATGAAAACCCCTTCACTAGCTGCATGAGGAAACTATCGCAATCCCTCCCGAAGACAGATCTATATGTGTCGCCTGCTCCGAGGCCTTTCGTCCGCTGGATCGGACTCATCAGGGAGACACGGCTGATTGTGTGTCTGTGCTCTTGGCGTCAGATAGAGACACACCACAGTCCATAATTCTGTGGTGTTCCGACTGCCAAGGGTTCGAAAAAGAATGCAACAGCACCCCCAAAGCAGCCAGCGAAAGGTAATAGAATTAAACAAAACGAAAGTTTGGAGAGGAAAAAAGTTTGTTGAAAACTAAAACATTACGCAAACAGTATAAAATGTAAGGGACAATCTTTGAGCCTATGCTTGAGGATCCATTTAAGGATGCAAGGGAGATCAAAAGATACGGAACAGTGGTCAGCTCTGCTGTTCAATAACCCAAGCATTGTCAGTGGCTAAGAATTGTGCAGAACAACCTTTCCTTGGATCTCGTAAGATATGCAATCACCCACTGATTGACCAAACAGTATAATGCTGAACA
>JADBJO010001064.1:490000-497650 GCA_016801955.1 Conus betulinus | reverse complement strand
CTCTTGACTTTGACCTGGGTCTATGAATAATGATGATGCACCACCTGTGGGCTTCACCAACACCCTGTCTCTGCTCTGTCCGTACTTGACAACTTTTAACAGTCACGTTCACCTCTGGGCTCATTCTTGTCAAACCAGGCTGCTAGGGGACGATTCACAGTAGTGTTATTACGCACAAATATTCCGGCATGAACTTTGACCTCTTTGCTCCGTCATGTCAAGGTGAATGGGGGTCATTGCTTCTTTCTGGAGAGTGTCACTATCACATTTGACGAAATTTGATCAAAGCTGTCCTTTGCGAAAAAAAAAAAAATGAAGGTGTGTGTCACAGTAATCTTTTGCTTGAAAAATTGTGTATCCAACTTCAAAATGGGTGCCTAAGTCACTTTTAGCTTCAATTTATTAAACTGTTTCATGTAGCAATCTGAAAATATCATATAGCATAAAGAAGGTAGAAAAGAAGAGAGAAAAAAATGGACTCTTGGATTTGTATAGCACAAAACAAAGGGGCAAGAACAGCTAAAGTTTCTTTCTTTCTTTCTGCATACGCAGGCTGATACCCCTGCGGACACTGCCTGTATAGACAGGCAGTGGAGTTTTGTGTGTATGAGCAGTTTTTTATCCTGCCATTAAGGCAGCCATACTCCATCTTTGGGGAAGGTGCATGCTATGTGTAACATGTCATCCATACCAACGGCCAAACTGGCCTTCTCTTCCAAAAGTTGGTGATGGGATTTTACTTGTGTGCAAGATATCACACACACGGAATCTCGATTTATAGTCTCATTCGAAGGACTGTATGGGGAGTGGAGTCAGAACCCAATGTTAACTCTGAGGGAAAAATCCCCCTGTACCGAAATTCAAACCCGCAACCCCAGGATCACGAGCCCAGTGCTGTACCAACTGAGCTATTCCAGCTGCCAACAACTAAAGTGAAACAGAAAGGAAACTGGAATATCTTTAAGATATGTTTATGCCCCTAGCAACTGCATCAAAACAAAAGGGAGTACCATGCGACCTCCACCTTTCCTGTCCCTCCTCCCCACCCACCCTCCACCTGCTCCACCCCATATTCCCCTTTCTACCAATCAGTCCTGCTCTTCTAGCCTGATCTCTCCCTGATACTTTCAGCCATATGGCTTCCAACCCCCCTCTCCCCCAGCTTACACACACTTTTTTCTTTCTGTCTCTCATTCTGTCTGTCTGTCTCTCTCTCTCTCTCTCTCTCTCTCTCTCTCTCTCTCTCTCTCTCTCAGTCTGAATTGACAAGAACATAACTATAGTCTCCGTTTCTTTTTTAAATAAAAGCATCTGGGGTGGGGGGAGCTCATCTTCCAAATTTTCGTAAAATGGAGGAGGGCATGGGATGGAAGTTTGTCCAAAATTCTTCTAGTAACAGGGGAGATGGCGAGGGGAGGTGTGTGTGCGGGTGTGTGTGTGTGTAGGGGGGAGGGGGGGGGCTTCATTTTCCAAATGTTCATCATTTTCGAGGGGGCATACTCTCACCGTAGAAATTCCTATAAGAGCGGGATTGGGGTATGTTGTATGTGTATGTGTGTGATGGGGGATGGGAGGCACATCATAACATGCCATCCGTAATTTTTGGGGTAAACTGCTACCCCTTCCTCTCTCTCCCTTCCCCCCTCCCCCAACCTTTCCATTGAGGGGGTTTGGGACTCCATTTGCCACCACCACCACCCCCCTCCGCCCCCCCCCCCCCCCCCCCCCCCCCCCCCCCCCCCCCCTACTTCTGACACCACTGGTAATGATGAATTTAACATGGGACTTTTCTCAGTAAATGCGAGCACTGGTAAAACCAAAATGTGCTGAAGAATTATATATTGTACAGATCTTTCCAACCTTCCCTAGAAGTACACCTTTTTTTTCAGGTGTACCTATGGGACTGAAGAGATGGGAAGATGAAGAGACATCAGGACAAAATAATGTAAGCCTGATATTGGGGGGTGTTCTAAACATTGACTCAGGAAACGGATCTGGTCACTGGCTACTATTAGCAGTCTGTACCAAAAATGCTAAATGTTTTCAGTGCAACAAGTGTTCAGGAATGGCATTGTCTTAGGTTATAACAAAAATTGAATTAAGCATCGGGGGCCGGAATAGCTCAGTTGGTAGAGCGCCAGACTCGTGATCCCGGGGTTGTGGGTTCGAATTTCGGTACAGAGGGATTTTTCCCTCGGAGTTAACATTGGTTCTGATTCCATTCCCCCATACAGTCTTTCGAATGAGACTATAAACCCAGGTCCATGTGTGAACGCACGCACAGCATCTTGCACACACGTAAAATCCCATCCCCAACTTTCGGAAGAGAAGGCCAGTTTGGCCATTGGTTGGATGGATGACATGTTACACATAGCATGCACCTTCCCTGAAGATGGAGTATGACTGCCTTAATGGCGGGATAAAAAAAAACGGTCATACACACAAAAACTCCACTCCCTATACAGGGGGCGTCCACAGGTGTATCAGCCTGGGTACACAGAACCTTCCCTAGAAGTACACCTTTTTTTTTCAGGTGTACCTATGGACTGAAGAGATTGGAAGATAAAGAGACACCAGGACAAAATAATGTAAGCCTGATATTGGGGGGTGTTCTGAACACTGACTCAGGAATGGATCTGGTCACTGGCCACTATCAGCAGTCTGTACCAAAAAATGCTAACTATTTTCAGTTGCAACGAGTTTTCAGGAATGGCACGGCCTTGGATTACAACAAAAATTGAAATAAGCATAGGCTCCAACCCTACCCCACCCCACTTACCCTATCCCCTTCCATCCGCCACCCCCTTGTATGAGTTTATATTCTTACCAATGATATCATTCACAGTTTTTAGGGTCTGATATGGCCCTTTGCGGTCGGCTGGGCTATAAGCAACATTACCTTACCCTGCTATGTTATAAATGTATGAACCACCTGCTACCTGACTAAGTGTGTGTGAACCAACTGCTACCTGACGTCAGATTCCAGGGCGGCAGGTGGGCTTTCCCAAAGAGTTCCACTCCACTGACTGTAATGTGGGTGGATCCACCTCGCATGTATCTTGACATGCAGTTGAAAAGAACGGGTGGGAAGGTGGGGTGGGGGTTGGAGGTTGGAGGTGGGTGGGTGGGGGGGAGGGGGGGGGGGGGCTGAGGGGAAGGGATCAGATTTCAGAATCTACGAAATTTCTGAGAACAGTGGAGTTGTGCCAGTGGATGTGCACTGGGAAAGATACTCTCAGCCTTGCTGGATGAATTGTGGGTTTACCTGTTTGTATTTGATAAATGGCTGAAGCATGCGTGGATGCTTGGGTGTGGTCATGAATGTGTTGTGTCTTACTGTTTGTTCACACACACACACACACACACACACACACACACACACACACACACACAACACACAAAACACACACACACACACACACACACACACACACACACACACACACACACACACACACACACACACACACACTTGGCATGTTCATGAATAAGTCATGTCTTACTATTCATTTACACACATACACACTTTCCTCATTTTGATGTGCAGTATGTGCTTCTTTTACTCTTGTTTGCTTACAATCAAATTAGGTAAATCTAGCATACATGTTGATTGCGCTTAATCTTGGTCCTTTTGTGTTTGTGTGTGTGTGTGTGTGTGTGTGTGTGTGTGTGTGTGTGTGTGTGTGTGTGTGTGTGTGTGCGTGCATGTGTATGATAGAGAGTTTTGATCATTTAACTTTGTGTATGAGTTCAAATTATTTCTTTGCTCTGTGTGTGTGTGTGCGTGTGTGTGTGTGTGTGTGTGTGTGTGTGTGTGTGTGTGTCTGATAGAGAGTTTTGATCATTTAACTTTGTTTGAGTTCAGATCATTTCTTGCTCTCTGTGTGTGTGTGTTTTGTGTGTTCGTTCGTTCGTTCTTTAGTTTTACGTCTGTTCACCCTTAAGTGATATTAGATGGGAAATGGGGGGGAGGGGAGGAAACAGGAGAAATAAAGGTATGAAAGTAGAGATTGTTTATGCATGTGTTGATATTGTTTTGAGAGTGTGTAGTAGTAAAAATTACTAGTATGTGTTTTTCTACATGCCTACACTTGCAGCCTGTGTGAATGCCAAGCCCCCAACTAACAACAATGACTGAGTGAGCTCTGTGTGTGTGTGTGTGTGTGTGTGTGTGTGTGTGTGTGTGTGTGTGTGTGTGTGTGTGTATTATTTCAATGCGTGTGTCCAAGTTTAGATTATTTCTTTATGGTACGTGCATGTGAACACCATGTAATTTCTCTCTGGAAAGAATGAAGCTGACATAATGGAAGGTCACTTGTGTTGAGAAGTCAGGCCCTGATGATTCAAGCAAGAGATCGATAATCCAGCCCGTTGCCTGAGCACCGTGAGGTATCAGGGTCAGACTGACAATGGATGACCAACGCTGAAACACACTGCCACCTCACGTCATCCCCTTCACGTTATCGTCAGGCAAAACTGCGTGCTAACAGTCCCAGTCGTTTCATCACTCCCCCTAAAAACTCAAAGTCCACCAGAAATGGGTGAGCTTCCTTGAGGACTCAGTTGATGATCCCACTAATCATGCATCCCTTTTGATAACAGCTGATAACAGGCATTTCTCCTGTCTGACAGAGTGACTGCCAGTGTAAGAACTCTTGACTGTATGCACTTCGGGCACTGTTCAGGCTTACTGTCAGTGTGTGAGATCATCAGCCGTACAAAATATTGATCAGTATTGGGGATGAAGTAGGGTCATGTGGATCCCATGTGACGACAGTCATTGTCACCTGACCGTCATCATGTCCAATTTGTGTCTTGTGTCAGCACTTCAACCAGGTGTTGGCTTTAGATGGTGTGCTGGGTCTCGTTAGAACTTAGCGGATGATTTTTGATAAAGTGTGATATAATGTTGGGTGTTAACCCTGCTCATCATGGTCTGTGCCAGTGCTTGCATTTGAATCACATGGAGTGCATGGACACATGTTCAGTTCTGGCTCAAGCAATACCGTTTTATTAAACATAATGTGTCCTAATGGGGCTGTCAAAAGTTATTCAGGTAATTGTTGAATTTTTCCCGTTGAATGTCACAAGGAAATCAAATTTTTTCCCCGTTTAATGTCACAAAGAAAGCATCTGCTTTCTTGAATAAAGATTGGCAGGTGAACACAGGGTAGGTTTTTTTCCTCCCTGTCTGATCCATCATCTTCCCTCAAGGGGGATCACTCCCATGCTGCTCATTGCTGCTCCCCTTTCACAGCCTCAGCCAGGTTGATCCTGTCACAACCCCAGCACTGTTTGTCCTCAAGGGGCGGTCAGTCTCTCAAGTTGTCCTAAGGCAGCCCACCAGAGGAGGCACTGCACTGCTGCTGAATCACTTCAGTGGCATTCGGTTTGTGCCTGTTTTTAGACACACAGCCTGACACCACTTTCCAAGCCCCCAACTAACAACAATAACTGAGTGAGCTGGAGCCTGTGTGAGTGCCAAGCCCCCAACTAACAACAGTAACCCAGTGAGCTTGGAGCCTGTGTGAGTGTCAAGCCCCCAACTAACAACAGTAACCCAGTGAGCTTGGAGCCTGTGTGAGTGCCAAGCTACCAACTAACAACAGTAACCCAGTGAGCTTGGAGCCTGTGTGAGTGCCAAGCCCCCAACTAACAACAGTAACTGAGTGAGCTTGGAGCCTGTGTGAGTGCCAAGCCCCCAACTAACAACAGTAACAAGTAAGCATGGAGCCTGTGTGAGTGCCAAGCCCCCAACTAACAACAGTAACCAAGTGAGCTTGGAGCCTGTGTGAGTGGGCATCCCTGTACAGAGGGCACTTCCATGACCTTCCAGTGACAGTACCCATGAACTTGTTGACACCTGGAACTTCAACACGAACCTATTACAGCGATGGCATTTTGTTAAGACCCCATCCAGAGCATGGCATGAAGGGTCTCAGGATTTGATATTTTCTTTTTCTCTTCCTGATGACCAGTGTCGATGATTCTGTACAGTTCTGTTCGGATCAGAGACTGTGCTCCAAGCTTCCTTTCATATATCCGGCATCAGCCAGGCCAGAGAGATACAGATAGCTGCAGTGTTGGTCAGGAGATTTGAGATCTCTCAGAGATGCATCCATGGAGTTGATGAAACTGGTCGGTATGGTTTCAGTCTTCCCATTGTAAACCCATAACGAGCTGAACCCTGGGTAGAACAGAACCTACCGGGGCAGAAAAATCTCACAAACAAATGTTTTGATAAACGGCAGATAAGAATCGAACCCATGACCTCCCAGCCTGCAAGGTCATGATACAAATCATTGTACCATTGTAGCCTGCATTTGAACACGTCTTTCTTCACTGTGCAGGAAGAAGACAGTTCATGTGCGTCAGACATGGCTAAAAATGTGTTTCTAGTTAATGATGTTAGGTTGCTATTTCAAAATGTGTTTTTGAGATGAGGTAATGATCAGCTTGCCCAGAGTGCCACAAAGGAAAAGTTGAGCAGGTTGTCTATTCCTCACACTGATTTGAAACCCAAAACACAGGCTTATGTCAGAGACCTCTGGCAAGAGGAATGGAACTTGCCGAAGGATAATAAACCTGAGTGAGTGAGTTTTTACCATGTTCCCAAGGTGGCTGTAAAGGCAAAACAGTCTTGTGCTGCTTGCACACAGGCCGCTCGTTTTATACCCATTCTTATCTTTTAAAAAGGTGAAGAAGCTCCGTGGTGCATTCCATGTCATGTTCCACTCTCAGTGAAACATATTGTTTTAAATTGCTGGGACTTGCACGATGTAAGACATAAACACTTTACAGCAGACTCTATGAAAAACCCTGTTCAGAGATGTCCCACTTGACGTGATCTTTGAGTTTCTGAAAGAGATTAAGATTTTTCATCTGATCTAAGATTTTACGGAAGAAAGATTCGTAATGAAGTTTCTGGTATGTTTTTTAGAAGATGTATTTTAAAGAGATATGTGAAAGGTTTTTTGTTTTTTTTTTTAAGACTTGTGAGTTGATTTTAACGTGGTGACAGCCCTGATATGGCCCTTTGCGGTTGGCTGGGCAATAAGCAACATTACCTTACCTTACCTTGAGACTGGCCAGGCATCATGTATATTGTGCAAGTCATTTCTCGTAGACCTGTTCCCACCTCAAAAGCCTCACCATCTATCCTGCCCATTCCACTGGCAATCCTTGTCCCTCACCTCGTCCTGGTTTCTTTTATGTTCTGCTTGTGTTGAAGTTCATTGATCTTCTGACTATGAAGTTGATATTTTGATTTATTTAGAGCCAAAAAACATCAAGTAGATGAACAGACTATCAATTGTTAAAACCGCTCAACCATGTACAAATACGCTTGTACACACACACACACACACACACACACACTTTCACACACACACACACACACACACACACTCACACACACACACACACACACACACACACACAACTTACACACTCACACACACACTCACACACACACACACACACACACACACACACACACACACACACACACATGTGCTGAAAGTCTGTGTGTACAACATTCTTTGTACTCTTATCCCAGAGGTTGATCTAGATTATTTGAAAAGCATATTTCCACATGCAGCGGCAGTGTGTGAGTGTGTGTGTGTGTGTGTGTGTGTGTGTGTGTGTGTG
>JADBJO010001064.1:407500-487500 GCA_016801955.1 Conus betulinus | reverse complement strand
TTAGTGTGTACACACACACACACACACACACACACACACACACACACACACACCTACCTTTCTACAGCCAGAGATTTGTTACAACAGGTCACTGTTAGTGTGTGCACACACCTACCTTTATAGAGCCAGAGACTGTTACAACAGGTCACTGTTAGTTAGTGTACACACACACCTACCTTTATACAGCCAGAGACTGTTTCAACAGGTCACTGTTAGTGTGTACACACACCTACCTTACACAGCCAGAGACTGTTACAACAGGTCAGAGTTAGTGTGTACACACACCTACCTTTATACAGCCAGAGACTGTTACAACAGATCACAGTTAGTGTGTACACACACCTGCCCTTTATACAGGCACAGACTGTTACAACAGGTCACTGTTACTGTGTACACACACCTACCTTTATACAGCCACAGACTGTTACAACAGGTCACTGGTACTGTGTACACACACCTACCTTTATACAGCCACAGACTGTTACAACAGGTCACAGTTAGTGTGTACACACACACCTACCTTTATACAGCCAGAGACTGCTAGAACAGGTCACTGTTAGTGTATATACACATCTGCTTTTCCACAACAGGTCAAGATCAGTGTGTACACATATCTACCTTTCCTCAGGTGACTATTCCTAGAGGTCATGGTTAGTGTGTACACTGCTTACCTACCTTTCCACAGCCAGATGCCTGTTACAACAGGTCACAGTCATAGTCATATATGAACGTAAAGGGTAAGGCATGAAGTGTCTGCCCAGTGTGCTGTTCTGATGTAACTCAAATAACTCTGTTTGCACAACACAAATCTGCCAGACTTTCCTTGTTCTAATCTCTGTGTAACCACTTGTATTATAATTGAAGATAACTTTGTCTACCAGCTAGGATCTGAAAATAAAGATGAGGCATGACTCGATCCATTGAAACGTAGAAGGAAAGGTAGGATTTTTTTTTTTTTTTTTTTTTTTTTTTTTGAACTGTCAGTAGAATGTTATTCAGACCTACAAACCCACCATACACTTTGGGGATATTTTGTAAAGAAAACAACAGTATACAATTCAGTTTTTTAAAAAAAATATACCAAACAAAAGTTGGAACAATTTTTTTTTTTTGAGTAAATCATGAATTTGCAGACTCTAGCGCTAGGCATTGTTTGTTACACAGGTCTGCACATGTGTATTCGTCCAAAAGATGGGACTGTCTTCACAGATGGATGGTAGATTTATCTAGACAAATTTCAAGGTCAGCAAAGTACTGTCTAAAGTTTATTAAAGTGAATACAGTTGGCTTAAGTAGCTGAAAACATAAAGCCAGAGTCCTTGGCCAGTTGATTTGATCAACACAAAGTGGGAATCGATGTACACCAGTTAAGGTGGCTACAACTACATACAGTGCAATGTTGTCGGTAGAGAGGACTAAGAACTTTACATACTTGCCTGTCTCATTCATTTACTGGAGAGGGATAGTTTCATTCAGCGATAATCTCATTCTCATTCATAGACAAATTGTATGATTCAGTGATGTTCCCCATTCTCTGAGACGAAGTGA
Source organism: Conus betulinus (assembly GCA_016801955.1). Lineage (NCBI taxonomy): Eukaryota > Metazoa > Mollusca > Gastropoda > Neogastropoda > Conidae > Conus > Conus betulinus. Next base: position 485,952 of record JADBJO010001064.1, on the reverse strand, counting down.
TTAGGTTGGCATCGTCAACTTCTCAGTGCAGCTTAATTAACTTCACTTAGAAATATGTGTGTTTCTGACTTTTTCCAACAGACAGGAGACCTGACAGGGGACATAACCTCCTTGCCTGCAGACAACTGCCTGTGTCGGCAATACCGGGTGTGTGTGGACAAGGGGACATATGACGCCATCAGCCTCATGCCCAACGCTGGCGAAGGGCGCCAGGCCTACCGACGCAATGTGAAGCATCTCCTGCTGCCTGGAGGCCTGTTCTTCATCACCTCCTGCAACTGGACCAAAGAGGAGCTGGTGGACTTCTTCCACACAGGTCAGTGCATCCTCAGCAAGGGGCTCCAATAACTCAGCTGGTAGAGCCCCGGTAAGTGAGGTAAGGTGAGGTAAGGTAAGGTAATGTTGCTTATAGCCCAGCCGACCGCAAAGGGCCATATCAGGGCTGTCACCACGTTAAAATCAACAAGTCATCAAAAAAAAAAAAAAAAAAAAACTTTCACACACATCTGTTTAAAATACATCTTCTGAAAACGTACCAGAAACTTCATTAAGAATCTTTCTTCCGTAAAATCTTGTATCACATGAAAAATCTGAATCTCTTTCAGAAACTCAAAGATCACGTCAGGTGGGACATCTCTGAACAGGGTTTTCATAGAGTCTGCTGTAAAGTGCTTATGTCTCACATCGTGCAAGTTTTACTGTGAGTGGAACATGACATGGAATGCACCACGAAGCTTCTTCACCTTTTAAAATATAAGAATGGGTATAAAACGAGTGGCCTGTGTGCAAGCGCTCAAGACTGTTTTGTCTTTACGGCCGCCTTAGGAACATGGTAAAAACATTCAGGTTTGGACGAATTTTAAATTGTTATCCGTCTGCAAGGTCCATTCCTCTTGCCAGACTTTGTCTTTGACATAGGCCTGTGTTTGGGGTTTCAGATCAGTGTGAGGATTAGACAACCTGCTCAAATTTTCCTTTCTGGCACTCTTGACAAGCTGATCAACCATCTCATTGCCTCAAATGTCCACATGGCTGGGAACCCAAGCAAAAACTACATTGTATGCGTTTGATTTTAGAGAGGTGTACTGTTCAAAAACTTTCAGCAGCTGAGGGTGCTTGAGATTACGGCCAGCAATGGTCTCCAAAACAGAAAGGGAGTCTGATAAAATGAGGAAATCTTTATGTTTGAATTTATAGACCATTTTCAGAGCTAGGACCAAGGCTGTCAGCTCAGCAGTGTAGATGGAGCTGTCGGTGCAAATGTGTTTGGTACATCTCTGAGAGAGATCTACTGCACAAAACACATCAGAGGCAACTCCCTCCTCTTATTTGGAACTGTCAGTGAAGATTCTTTTGAAGGATGGAAACTTGGAACACAGTTCAGCAAAAAGGGACTTGTATGCCAAGGAACTAGTGGAATCTTTATGGTACGAGGCTAAATCAAATCAGATCTCTGGAGTGAAGAAAGTCCATGGTGGGGCATCAGGAAACTTGGATAAATCACAAACTACTTCAAGGTCTGTATCTGCTTTGTTCAAATGGGGAAGAATACGAATACGAATTCCCAAGGTAGAATGGAACTGGGGTGGTCATTGAATTTCTTCTGGAACTTTGGGGTCAAAAATACAGTCATATGGAGGGTTTTGAGGTTCAGAAAGAGACTCAGACAGTAGTTTGGACTTGTAATTCTGGGGTCACAGGTTGAATCTGCACTGAGCCGTTTCGGTGCAGGGGATCTTCCGCTCAGAGTTAACATTGTTCTGACTCCGTTTCCTGGAAAAGTCCATTGAATGAAACTGTAAACCGAGTTTCGATGTGTGAATGAACCCATTGTATCTTTCACACATGCTCAATCCCAGCACCAACTTTCGGGAGAGGGCCAGTTTTGTCATTGGTATGGATGACATGTTACACATAACATGCACCCTGCATAAGAAATCAAATAAAGGAGAGCACACAAAACAAAGCGTGAAGTAACGCACTTTAATGCACGACACAAAACAAGACAAGAAATTTTTGGCAGTAAGCCTTCCTCAGCGACAAAACAATGAAAACAGTACAGACATTAACATGCGCAGTACTCCCCTTGTGAAGCCAAAGTGGTGAAAATGGTGAATCTTCCTCGAACACAACTCACCCTCTCTCCCACTGCCCCTCTTTCAACTTCATTCACCACTTTGGCTTCACAAGAGGAGTATTGTGCATGTTAATGTCTGTACTGTTTTCATTGTTTTGTCGCTGAGGAAGGCTTACTGCCGAAAATTTCTTCTCTTGTTTTGTGTCGTGCATTAAAGTGCGTTACTTCACGCTTTGTTTTGTGTGCTCTTCCGCTTTTTCGTTGTGTTCCGGTAACGCTGCAGTTTGTTTCATTTGCAAATAAAGGAGAGAAAAAAAAAAGAGTAATTTACATCGACTGAATGACACAGGAAATGACTTAATGTAGTGCCAGTAGGTAGCTCTTCAGTTGACCCTAACCAGGTAGGCAGCCCGTTGAGCATATGAGAACATAGATTGTAGAACCTGGTTTCTAACCAAGGGCAGGCACTGTTTAAGTACTGTTAATGTTAATGATAATGTGGTCTGATCCAGCAGTCAGGTTGTAGAAATCAAGAGATTTGGGGTCAAGCTAGCTATTCAGTGCAAGACATCTTTTTGGAAGACTGCTACTTTCAGTTCAATATTGAGCACAACATGAAAATGCATCCATTTCCAGATTTCTTTGGCTTTTCACAAAATGTATTGGTATTTCCTAACTTGTCGCTCATGTCCAACGGAAAGATAAAACATGTTAAGTATCTCTTTGGACAGCTTCTTTCTGCTTTAATATGAAGCATGACTTGAACTGCATCATCTTGCAGATTTCTTTTGTTTTCTAAAATATATTGATATTTTCTGACTCATCGCTTTGTATTTGACAGAGGAACATGTCTGAAAAACTAGCAAGTGATGAAAATAAGGATACCCCCCCCCTATTCCAAGTTTGCCAACTTTTTTGTTTTTACCCCAAGCAAAGTGTCTCCATGGCTGGAAGAGTGGTGTGAGGAATGTTTTCTTCTGATTAATTCTGGAAAACACGGAACACAAATGTTTGTTTTCCATTAAAGAATTTCATCTTCTTTTAAAAGTTATTCTTTTTCATTTTGCTTCCATTTCCCTCATGCTGTTTGTTAGAGTTTGGTTACAGTGGTAGTAAATATGGCAATGCTTTCAGTGAGGAGCAGTATATATGGTATGCAGTTTGTTAGAGTTTGGTTACAGTAGTAGTAAACATGGCAGTGCTTTCAGTGAGGAGCAATATATGGTATGCAGTTTGTTAGAGTTTGGTTACAGTAGTGGTAAACATGGCAGTGCTTTCAGTGAGGAGCAATATATGGTATGCAGTTTGTTAAGAGTTTGGTTACAGTAGTAGTAAACATGGCAATGCTTTCAGTAAGGAGCAATATATGGTATGCAGTTTGTTCGAGTTTGGTTACAGTAGTAGTAAACATGGCAATGCTTTCAGCGAGGTGCATATGGCCCAGTTTCTGAGTTTCTCTAGTACTACTGCATTTCCTTCTCCTCTGGCTCTTCATTTCCTTCTGCAATAAGCTAGATCCAAAGCCAGATAATACAGACATTTCTGTGGATCAATAGGAAATTAGACTCGCCAAGTGCGCATTAAGTTCCGTAACTTGACACTGAAAGTTCACTATCACAGTATTGAGTTCTGTTAATGGGCTATGGAATGAAGAATTATTATGGCATTGTGTTATTAGTGATGAACGATCCTGATATTGCTCTCTTAACATGGTATGATTATAATCAATAGTAGCTTTGTTTGTCTGCCACTGCCACTGAACTTTTTTTAAATTGCTGAACAAGCTGTATCCTGTTAGTGGCACAATTCCCACAACACTCAGCTTTATCCGGAATTGTTCTGTCACTGACCAAATGTAGCCAACCCAGTCAACAGGGAGTTATAATCATCATCCAGCTGATACAAGGCAACCCACCATAGAAGACTCTGCTCTGCTTCCAAATTACTTTGAATTGAAGTGGTGGCTGTTCTGATACAGCATCAGCACAACCCCACTGATCAAGCCCGTGTTGATGACAAGGTGGCTTTGTCGTAGAGCTAACATTGAGTATCACCCTTCGGAGAGAGACCATGTCAGTCCAGCAGCAACGCTTATGAATGCACACACTGTGAAGACTTTGTGAGAAAACTCCCACAGCCAGCATGGAGAGGAGTCCGAAACCAGCATTGCCAGAGCAAGGCATGAGTGCCTCCTGAACCTCTAGTACCATAAAGTTCGGACTATAAGCCGTGACTTTTTTCCCCAGCTTAAAACCCTGCGGCTTAAACAACGATGCGGCTTATTTGCGGATTTTCTGATTCCCAGGAGCATTACACCCTCGTCTATTCTTAACTTCTCTGTAACTCACCATATTTACTGTTTATGAATTTTTCAATGAGCACCATGTTGAAGTGTTAACTGTTCACATTTTTAAATCAAAGCCGCACACATTGACACATTCAGATCATTTGCTCAAGCACACACCTCATTATTATGCCGAAAACGCGATGAAATGCCTAAGATGCAGCTTTCAAGTTAAAGGCGATCAACCTGGCCATCGAAAAAGCAATTGAGCAGCTGCACAGGAGCTTGGAATAAATTAATCGATGGTACGATGTTGGAGGAAGCAGCGCGGAGAACTGTCTCATTGCAAGAAGACGACAAAGGCCTTCAGAGGGAAGAAGTGCAGATGGCCTGAATAGAAAATGACCTTGAAGACTGGGTCAACACACAGAGCAAATAGCCTAGGCGTTTCCACAGTTCAGATCCGACTGAAAGCAAGAACAATCGCTGCAGAAAAGGACATTGATGATTTCAAAGGTGGGCCATCATGGTGTCTCAGATTTTTAGGAGAAAAGGCCTATCCATTAGGGTAAGAACAACTCTCAATCAAACTCCCTCCTGACTTCTAAGAAAAAACTCACAAACTTTCGGAATTTCACACAGGAAATAATAGCTGAGAATTTCATTGGTCCGCAAGACATCATAAATATGGATGAACTCCCTTTGACTTTTGACCTGCATCTCAATCAGACTAAACAAAAAAAGGAGAGTTGTCGGTCATGCTGAAAACAACTGGTCATGAAAAAAAACCCACTTCACTTGTGTTCTGAGCTGCACAGCATCGGGAGAAAAAACTTCCACCAATGGTGCTTTTTAAACGGATTACGATGCCAAAGGAAAATTTCCCAAAAGAAATCGCTGTAAAGATCAATAAGAAAGGAAACCTTAATGAAGGAATGGCTGACCGAGTGCTACGGTCTTCTTTCGGGATTCTTTCGCCGGAAGGCCATGCTGGTTTTGGATAGGATAGTATGAGGGCCCACATAACCGACTCTGTAAAAGAAGCTATCAGAAAGACCAACTCAATTCAAGCAGCAGTGATCCCAGGAGGCACAACGAAATACCTGTACTTGCAACCACTCGACATCAGTGTCAATCGTGCATTCAGAGTGGCACTGCGTGTTGAGTGGGAAACTTGGGTGACCAGTGGGGAAAAATCATTTACCAAAACTGGCCGCTTGCGACAAGCATTCACCAAAACTGGCCGCTTGCGACAAGCAAGCTTTGCTCAAGTCTGCCAGTGGATCCTGACTGCATGGGGTAAAGTAAAGCAGTCCACCAATTACCAATGGTTTCGCAAGGCTGGGCTGTGTGCTGCAGCAGACGAGAGAGCAGCAGCGACCTTCACCTTGCCTCAAGAGAAAAGCGACAGTGAAAACGAGGCTGAAGTCAGTGACAAGATGGCAGAGGAAGCGGTACTAGTGCTGTTCAACTCCCGACACTGAAGAAGAAGACTTCAGCGGATTTAGTGGTCAGGACAATGATGACACTGAATAAATGCGATAATATGAACTTTATTTTTGTTGTATATACCTGCGGCTATATAAACCAGTGTGGCTTATTTGTGGAAAAAGTTCAGATTTTTAAAAAATTTAGTGGGTGTGGCTTATATACAGGTGTGCTCAACAGACCGAACTTTACGGTACATATATTGGTGTTCATGATACAGTGTGTGGGGGTAGAGTCTGTGTGTGTGTGTGTGTGTTCAGTACAACCAAGGTTAATCTGACAATAAATTGGTTTCAGTCAGTGTGTGTGTGTGTGTGTGAGAGTAAAGCTACTTTGGAACCTCAAGTCGCCAGCAATATTTTTGCCATTTCTTTGGTTTCTCTCATGTTGCAGAGTTCAAGTTACAGCATGAAATCCACACACCTTCGTTCCAGTTTGGAGGGAAAGTGGGACGATCATCACACACTCACTTGTGTTTGTGCCATTGTGACAACTTTGCTGCCAACAAATACTGCACGTCTTTTGACAATTCTGCTGTTTTGAGCTACATTTCCAGGCTCCAAAGATATTTATTCACAGCTGCTCGGTGTGTGCAAGATTTCAAGACTTGGACCTTTAGAAAATTCTGTTGTTGCATTGTTCTGGCAATGAATCTCATTAAAGAAGGAATCATTGTTTTCGGTGACTGTGCCCAAGAGTGGATGGAAAGAATTGTAAAATGGACATATTTTGGTCACATTCCGTCTTGAAGTGTACTGATAAGACTTTAATCACCAATCAGTTCATGTTGTTTTTTAGCCTAGCCAACAGCAAGGGGCCAGTATCAGAGCTGCCATTTTGGCAACGTCAGTGCCCTTAACAGATTTCCACCACAGATGCACATAAAATACACCTCACGCAGCCAGCCATACAAAATACACCTCACAGAGACCGCCATACAAAATACACCTCACAGAGACCGCCATACAAAATACACCTCACAGAGACAGCCATACAAAAAAACCACCTCACAGCCAACCATACAAATCACACCTCACAGCCATACAAAATACACCTCACAGAGACATACACTCGCACAGCCAGCCATGCAAAATTCCTCACATAGACAGCCATGCAAAAAAAAAAAAAACCTCACACACAGCCAGCCATGCAAAATACACCACACAGCCATACAAAATACACCTCACAGAGACGGCCATACACTCACACAGCCAGCCATGCAGAATAGTTCACAGAGACAGCCATGCAAAATACACCTCACACAGCCAGCCATACTCAAACCCCACCCCCCCCCCCCCCCCCCAATGCATCTTGCTTATCAAAACATGTATACTTGCTTCACATACACAAGTTTATAATGAACATCTTTAACACAGGAGAGTTCATATATGTTGTATCACAATGGAAACAGGACATTCACTAAACTGCAACACCACCACAAGAAAGACAGAACATCCACTTCACACTCAGGACATTTTTTCCCATACTCCAACACCTCTACGACATAGACAGGACATCCACTTCACACTCAGGACATTCTTTCCCACACTCCAACACCTCTACGACATAGACAGGACATCCACTTCACACTCAGGACATTCTTTCCCACACTCCAACACCTCTGTAACATAGACAGGGACATTCACACTCAGGACATTCTTTCCCACACTCCAACACCTCTATAACATAGACAGGACATCCACTTCACACTCAGGACATTCTTTCCCACACTCCAACACTTCTACGACATAGACAGGACATCCATTTCACACTCGGGACATTCTTTCCCACACTCCAACACCTCTACGACATAGACAGGACATTCACACTCAGGACATGCTTTCCCACACTCCAAAACCTTTATGACATAGACAGGACATCCACTTCACACTCAGGACATTCTTTCCCACACTCCAACACCTCTATGACATAGACAGGACATCCATTTCACACTCGGGACATTCTTTCCCACACTCAACACCTCTACGACATAGACAGGACATCCATTTCACACTCGGGACATTCTTTGCCACACTCCAACACCTCTGCGACATAGACAGGACATCTACTTCACACTCGGACATTCTTTGCCACACTCCAACACCTCTATGACATAGACAGGACATCCATTTCACACTCAGGACACATTTTTTCCCACACTCCAACACCACTATGACGTAGACAGGACATACACTTCATACTCAGGTGGACATTCTTTCCCACACTCCAACACCTCTGACATAGACAGGACATACACTTTATACCCAGGTGGACACTTTTTCCCCACACTACACCTCTACGACATAGACAGGACATCCACTTCATACCCAGGTGGACATTCTTCCCCACACTCCAACATCACAATGAAGGAAACAGGACATCCCACTTCATACCAAGACAGACACAAATTACCATGCTTTCCACACCATGATGGAGACACAAACATCCCCTTCATGGACACAAATTACCCATCTTTCCCACACCCCCATACCATGACGATAGAGATCTTCATGCAAAGATGAAATCCTTTCCACACTCTCACACCATGATGGATGGAGGCAGGACATCCACTTCATACCAAAATTGAAACACGAATTATCATCCTTTCCACACCATCTACTTCATACCAAAATGGACGTTCTTCCTGCAACGATGAAGACAGGACACCTGCTTCGTAGCAAACTGAACACAAATTTACCACCCTTTCCACAATCCCACCACTATGACAGAAACACAGGACATCTACTTGATACCAAGATGGGCATTCTTTCCTTTCCACACTCCAACATAATGGAGACAGAACATCCACTACATACAAAGATGGACACAAAGCATCATCCTTTCCACGCTCCCACACCATCACAATAGAGACGGACGTCCACTTCACACCATGATGGACGAAAGTGACCATCCTTCCCCCACGCCACCACACACTGGAGACAGGGCGGATCTTTTCCACACAACATTTATTTCCAAGCCCTCCTGGCCAACACCACGTCCTGGCTGGACTCCCGTCTGATGGCGCATCATACAGTTTCACCCCACACTGATCCTGGCAACCTGCTACTGTTACCAAAAGTACATGTCTTTTGGTAGGAGCTGCTAAGTCCCACAACAGTAAAAGGAATACACATCCCATCCCTACCCAGTAATGAAGGGAATAAAAACTCTTTCTGCAATCCTCTATCACCTTTTCTATATGATGTTATCCATAGTCACTTGAACTGATAAATGGATAAGGTTACTTCCTGTTTTAACATGTCATCTTTGTAACATTCAGAGGAAGAAAAATCATTTCGTTCCTAAGCTGCTTTGAATGAAATGTCAAACTCCATAAATGTTTGCCCGATTCGCATTCCCCTTTCCTCCGACTGATCTGACCCAACCCAACGTAACGACTAGCGCACAATACCGTACACATGGTACAACTACATTGTCAACTTACATTGAAGTACAGAACATCTGGCACTAAAATATCTGGCATTAAAACACCTTTAAAAACGTGTGGGTACATCAGTAACATGTGTCAACTCTATCAACCAACACCTTCGGAAGAGAAGCTAAGAGAAAAAACACCCATCTCATACAGTATAAGCCACCAAACACAGGATAGCACAGTAAGCCTAAATCATTCCCTTCACAAGTTTTTCCAACTCAAGAAGTTTATGTCATTGGTTTGGTAAGCAATCCTTCCATGATCAAGAATTCATGATTCTAGGCTTCATCATTTATTTCAACTGTATGTAATATCCATGTGTCTGCCTGTCTTTGTCTTCTGAAACAGCCATACAATGTGTGTTGTATACATACTTCCCATCTTCATTTAAAAGTCCATTACTGTAGAACAAATCCAATATGCAAAACGTTAAATCAACACTTTGTTTGTAAATTATATCCCACTACCATAATAGGTATTTTAACTTAAGTTAAGAGCAGCAAGCACACTGAAGAAACCAACAATGAACCACACCAAAAAAAAAAAAAAAAAAAAAAAAAAAGACCAAAAGAACTGTAAAATCTCTGAAGAATCTTTTCACAATGCTTAATATTATCTTGTACGCATATCCAGTGTTTAGAAGAGTCCTTCAAAATAAAATCTCATTATTTCCACAGATACTTGAAACACATACAAGACAACAGAAAGAAACCAACTGCTACTTGCTATGAATCTCCATGAATCCTCTCATATTTTTCATCACCCACTCTTTTAGTTCAGTTCATGGAGGGTCTGGGCTTCAAGTTAATCAAGTCGATGTCAAGTCACACACTATTCCAAGACCGAACCCTCCTCAGCCGCATTCACGGAGAGCCAACAGCTAGCGCACTCAACCTGTCATGAGCACATAGCGACATTCTGGGCTCTTCACACTGTCGGCTCATGCCAAATCGTCATGGCCTTGGTCAGTTTGGGGCTTACACGTGAATCCTGACCCTGGTCTCCAGAAGCCAAGGTCGTCAGCCCTGCGGTCCAAATCCCTCCTCTATACAATTAGTACATTGACATTAGATCAGAAACAAGTGAACATATCAACAATCAGCAAGTGTACAATTAACAAGTGCCCAGAGCTTTGGATTCCAATGACAAGAAAACTGTTGTTCAAGATTACCTGTTCAAATCAAGGTGAAAGATCTCGTCTTTGACCACAACTTACAAAACAAAGCTAGTTTTGGGACCTGTGCTTGTCGAGACTTTGAGACGGAGACAAAAATAGATCTCTTTACTACTCTCCTCCCCTGCTAAGATATTTGAAGCACAGCAAAACAAGTTTCTGTCTTCCTTCATCCCTCTTACAGATCAAAACACCAGCCTTCTCTACTTCGACAATCAGAAAAGCGACAGCATCTTTTGGCATCAACAGTGTTCTCGGTCTTTTTCCCCCACTCTTTATTACATTAAACAATATGAACACCAAAGGATCATCACTAGCACAGCCAGACATTGACATGCACAGGGCAAACTACTACACAATCCTGTCAAATGTTGGAAAAATGAACAAAGTTCAAACTTGTCCAAAGAGCTTTACAAATAATGCCATGCTACACATCTGAATTTGAGTCTCCTTAACTCATCAGACAACCGGCACAGAGGAACTCTCTCTCCTCACATCTCCCCCTGTTGTGGGGCGTTTTTTTTTTTTTTTTTTCCCTTTTGTGTACATTTTCAACAAAACAGTTCTTAATCAGTTACAAAAGTATAAACACAAACACAAAAGAAGAGAAAGAATGCACAATGACGTAACACCTGCACAGACCAGGTTTACTGTCCACAGCTGACGACAGACAGCACATCCACAATGAGCTGTTGAAAGGACACATGCCAGACATTCCAGATCTACACTCAGGAGATCCCGGATAAACAGTTAACAGACACCATATACAGTGTTCGGAGGCTGAAGATTAGCTACCTGTTTCAGGCTACCCAATCTGTTCGTGCCATTACCTGGTTTGCTTTAACAGTCTTCCCGTGATTGTGAATTAATTTTCCACACTACCCAATGTTTCCTCTCATAAACAGTTTTGCAACCTACTCTCCAACAGTCATGTTTCACCGCTTCTATCAGAGACAGAATTTACAAGTACTTGTATCAATACAATAAAATTCTGCAATGCCGTACTTTATGTGTACCAGACGACATTTTTTTCCTCGATGAACATTCACCCAGGGTCACAGACTAACAGTCTGCACAAATCGATCCTTCATCAAGGTAGGTTTAAATGCCTCCAGATCCATCTTTTCTTCACAGAAAGAAAAACCTCTCCTGGAATACAGTCCTCCAATGCACTGAGACATAGGCTGGCGATCAATGTTGAGCCGATAGCCAATTTACAGCCTGATCACTTCTCATGAGCAGACAATCACTACAGCCATGGTGTCACGGACTGCTCATGCACAGTTGTCAGTCATGAAGGTGACTACTGGCTCAACATTAAACCTTCCACGGGACTGTTTATACAACCAGTAATATAAACTGTCTTCACATCAACTGCCAAGTCTGTGGTTCTTCCTCTGTCCATTCTACCCGTCTTACATGTGCAGCCCTTTCACGATGATGCACCCAAATCAGAAGTTAGACCTTTTGTCAGGACGTTTCATTACTTTACAAAGTATGTTTGGTTCAGTTTCATACAAACACACCTCCACACATCTCCCAGAACCTCTAGAACACCTCCCCAAACCTCTGGAACACCTACCATAAACACCTCTAAGAACCTCAAGAACACCATCAAGAACCTCTTGAAACTTCTCAGAACACATCCCAGAACGCTGAAGAACTACCACAAGCACTTCAAGGAACTTCCAGAACACAGTCCAGAACCTATAAACACATCTCATAACGTATCCCAGAACCTCTAGAACAAAACCCAAAACCTGTGAAACGTATCTCTGAACCTTCTGAACACCATCCTGAACCTGATTCTTCCCAGAACTCTAAGAACACCTCTCAGAATTTCTAGAACATCCAAAACCTATAGAACAGCTCTCAGATCTCCAGGACACCTCTCAGCATTTTTAGAACACCCACACAGCTCTCAGATCTACAGCACCATCCAAAACCTGTAGAACAGCTAGCTCTCGTATCTCCGGGACACCTCTCAGAATCTCATGAACACCTCTTGGAACCCCAGACAAAGATCTGGTAACACCTTCGAAGAAAGCCATTCATCACTGGCGATTTCCACTCCAGACATTTTCGGTGTGTCCATGTCACAGACATTAGTCACACCTACAAGAATGTTGTAAGTAGTTTCAAAAAAAGCAAAACAACAGTATCAATAATAATACAAAAAAGTAATAAAACAAATCAGCAATACTGCTACTGGATTGAGTGGGGCGGGAGCTATCACAAAACAATATGTAAAGAAACAAAAGCGATCTATGAACAGTTCCAAGTCCAAGAAAGAAACCCTTGTTTGCCTTCTCAAGACCACGCCAACCAATCCTTCAGCTTTTGAAAAATCACAATGCACTGTTTTCCTATTAAAAAACAAAAATTCCTCAGCTTTACCCACATTCATTAGTGTTTGTCAAATCAGGGTAATGCATAAAACCAGCCTGTGATCCATAACCTGCGAAAATATTCAACAGTTCGACATCTATGGTGTCTCAGCTTAGATGAGAGAAGCTGCTTATTAAGGCTCATATTCCACAACGGTTAATATGTCAAACTTCACAGGGAACACTGAAACCTTTAATGTTGTCGATCGCATCCAATGACTTGTGCAACATACACTGAAGCAGGACATTCTCAGTCGACTGTGAGGACAGACACCTGTAATCAACAGAGAAAACAAGCAGGAGGATGTAAGTTTATAACAGAAAATCTGGGAATTTGGATTTCCCCAATGCTGTTCTTACGCCAGTTTTGCCAGATCTACATCGAGACAGATGGTCTACAGAGCTAATATTTTCTCAAATATCATCCTGGCTGATTGTGAGGCCTATTCACGCTTGCATTAACACTGTTGTTGACCACGTAATGTAAGGCCTCATCTGGTGTGTGTGACCATGTAGGTCAGGGCAGGGACTAAAGGAATTTGAGCTATCTTCACGAGTCAGGCTGCTATGCATGCTATTTGCATGAACTTGCAAATCCTGCACTCTGAATAAAAAGCATGGAATGAACTTTGTCCTGTGTATGATAAGAGCAGCCTTGAAATCAAATGGACAGTGTCTTCACTCTGAGCAATGTCAATTCCATTCCAATCCTACATCAACTGTCATCATCACAGCGAAGCACATGCATTCAATCATTACCAAAGATGCTTGGTCATACACAGCAATGTGAACAGTGCCATAGTTATACATTTCCATTACAGGATGGCCACATCACATATCCACATTTCAACACAAAGTCAGACCGTTTGTATGGGGACATTTCAGCAAGCCAGGGAACAGATCATACAACAGGCAACATAGCTCACTGTTTGGGGTCACTGGCCCTCATGGCATCAGCCTTTGAACCTGTCCTACGTCCACAATCCAACAGTAAAGTTAAATCATCCATGACATGAACTGAACAACTCAACAGTAAATCAGAAATCCAGGTGAAACAATAATCAAGTAACCCAAAATACACAACAACAAAGTGTTGGAGTGCTAGAACGCTAAGAGACAACCCCCCTGAGAGGCGATTTGTTTTTCTCAGTGCCGCTAACGGTTTACAAAAATGCTGAACCAACCACCACAATGTGAGCCAACAAACTGGAATGTGTCCCTACTGGACGACTTTTGTTCTTCACTGGCAGAGTCAAACTACAACCATGGGATGTCTATGGACATTAATGGAATACAAGACCCAGCATCAGTCCAGGCTTGTCAAGTCCTCAAAAAAAAAAAAAAAAAAAAAAACCTGGCAGGGTTCGCGTTGATTGCAATTCAAAGTATCTTCGAAAACATTTATGGTCGGGTCTTTCTTATAATTTTTTCCAATTTTTGTGAAGTAAAATTAAGCCAGTCAAAAACATTATGCACAGTTCAGTATGCATACATGCGCCCACACACACATGCACACAAAAAAAACACACACACACACACACACACACTGGAACATGCCATTAGCAAGTCAACATTGCAGCAAGTGCAGAGTATCAACTGACAATGATAATTCACTGGCGATTTCTGGAACATCATCTTGGCATTGTCCATTAATGATCTGTACTTTCCCTGCCTCTCTTCAACCACTGAGAAGAAAAAGGGGGAAAAAACACACACAGCAGCAATCACAAATTGGTATTTTCAAACACCCTAGGCCCAAAGTGTGCCTTGACTTCTTTGGGGATGGGAACCAGGGCGCTGGGCTGCTCAACTCTGAAGCTGTCAACCTGCTAAATACCCTCACTATGAAGTGTTTGTGCAAAAGCAGTAATAAACAGACACAGACACTGCTGCTTCTGACTCCAAACAACAACTTTGCCCAGTGCTGGCTGAGGCCACCCCATCAGCCAGACAGGTAAGGTGGGGTCACATCCAAGTCTATTGTCCACACTGATCGCAGGGAGGTATGGCAAACTGAGGTAATCATCCCGAGACTGTAGGGGTACAGGACCTATGCGACTCTACCAGAACAAATAGATGTCAACATGGGCAGACATAAAAAACAGTTTTTCCCGGCAATCCCCAAGAGCTAACAAAGCACCAGACCCATCAGCTACCCTCAAGTTGCTCGTAATTGTTGGGGTACCCACCGAAGATGCTTCTTCACCCGCTGTTGTATCAAAAGATGTTCAATCTAAAGACTACAAATCTGTTCCCACTGGCATTACTGAAGACAAAAGATGGAAAGGTTCTATTTTAGTAGACTTTGGCTGTTTACAAAACAGTCTCCGCAGGTTTGGTGGAGAACAGGGTTCATGAAGTACTTCAGGTAGGAATCTGAAGATCTACTGAGGTAGATGAAGTGGAGCGTTCAAACAAGTGGAGCATTTGGATATTTGTTCCTCAGCACCTTTCATCACCCTTGCGCAGACTGGATGGGAAATAATTTTTTAGTATTGTTTGCATGCTACTGAGGCCCCCCACTCATTGGAAGCAAAAGTTGCAATCTATCTCCCCCTCCTCTGTAAAATCTTCAGCTGGCTCTCTGGTCTACAACCTGCATGACATCAATGCTGATGCACTGAATTACTACAGCAACAATGGTAGTGTGACAGCAAAATCAAGATCTTAAATCAAGAACAATCCTTGAATGTCTTGTTTGGTGAACCAACAAAATGGAGGAATTGTGTGTGAGAATCACCAGCAGTTGTACTGTGAATACAAATGAGAAACTGGGATACTACTACAGCATACTATCATACCAACAGACCATGCCAATTTTTCGTCACACTACAGGAGCATGGTAGGATACTGTCACACAATGAAGAACGCAAGATTCTGTCACAACTACCACAGTATGCTGGAACAGAACACCCGACAGTACTACCAGGCTCGCTGATCTGGCCCTCTTGGAATACAACCACACTATCATGCATTACAGGATACTCTACACGATCGGAGCGTGACAGGATATTGCCCCACACACGATCGGAGCATGAGAGGATACTGCCCCACACACGATCAGAGCATGACAGGATACTGCCCCACACACGATCGGAGCATGAGAGGATACTGCCCCACACACGATCAGAGCGTGCCCCACACACACGATCGGAGCATGACAGGATACCCCACACACACGACGGAGCATGAGATCGGAGGAGCATGACAGGATACTGACTGCCACACACGATCGATTGGAGCATGACAGGATACTGCCCCACACAAGATCGGAGCATGACAGGATACTGCCACACGATGGAGCATGACAGGATACTGCCACACACACACGATCGCACGACAGGATACTGCCCCACACACAATCGGAGCATGACAGGATACTGCTACACATTGGAGCATGACAGGATACTGCCACACACACGATCGGAGCATGACAGGATACTGCACACAATTGGAGCATAACAGGATACCCCACACACGATCGGAGCATGACAGGATACTGCCACACAATCGGAGCATGACCAGAACATGCATGACAGGATAGTACCACAATACCAGCCCAGGATACTGCCAGAACATGGTGCCAAACAGGCCTGTGCACTCTTACAACAAAGATCATGAACATGTAGCTGCCACCACCATCCCCCAAGCAACTTCAATCAATTCCTCACCACTTTCACTCTTTCCACACACACATTCACTGCCCAGGCCCACACCAAACCACTGCAATGGTGGGATCAAAGTCAAATAATGCTGGTATGTTGTATTTCAAGATATCAACCTATCCAAACCCTTCACACTCATTCTACCCTATGAGAGATGATCCATTTCAGCAGATTCACTTCACAAAGTTTTACACAGATGGAACTGGACCCCCATATTTAACGGAATATGACCACAGGTTGAATTTAAATCCATGCATTAGTTATTTTCCCCAGACTGTAATTACAGCCCATAATCTGGTTGAAGACAACTTTAGGCTATTCACATACCAACAGGACTCTCGAAGTTGATCAGCATGAAATAATCACAGCTGTCTCAGAACAATGCCAGGGAAAGCGCCAAGTAATATCCTGGTGGTACCTTGCTGTCCAATTCCATTGCCTGTAAATCACAATTTGGTCACTGTCATTCCTTCACCAGCCAGTGCCATGCAGCACTCTCTATTTATAGCTGTATACTTTGTCATTTCCATAGCAACCAGTGCCACGCAGCACTCTCTATTTGTAGCTGTATACTTTGTCATTTTCACAGCAGCCCGTGCCATGCAGCACTCTCTATTTGTAGCTGTATACTTTGTCATTTCCACAGCAGCCAGTGCCATGCAGCACTCTCTATTTGTAGCTGTATACTTTGTCATTTCCACAGCAGCCAGTGCCATGCAGCACTCTCTATTTGTAGCTGTATACTTTGTCATTTCCACAGCAGCCAGTGCCATGCAGCACTCTCTATTTGTAGCTGTATACTTTGTCATTTCCACAGCAGCACAGTTTGTCATTTCCCAGCAGCCATGCCATGCAGCACTCTCTATTTGCAGCTGTATACTTTGTCATTTCCATAGCCAAACAACCCCTGGAGTCTACTGGGAAACCCATCTCCTTGTGACAAGGCAGACACAAGTGATGGCAGGGAATCGATCAGGTCACATGATGAACACCTACCAGGTCATATGGTATATTCATCAGGTCAAAAGTGAACTCAGTTAGGTAAGAAGCAAGTCCAATCAGGTCAGGTGGAAATTCAATCAGGACAGATGGTGGCCTATGCCAAAAAGAAAGACAGCACAGCACCAACACTGTTCTCTGTCGTGTTGCTCTGTGAACAAAGTCAATAACAGTTCATCATGCCTCTGTGATAGGAGCTATGTCAGGCTATTTTACAATGAAGACATGTAAAGTCCTTGGTTCTGTCACCGATGACCTATCAGATCAACCATACTTTCAAATCTTAAAAAAAAAAAGAAAGAAAGAAAGAAAAAAAAAAAAAGATCTGAGTCCTGTTATTAACATTCATCTCATGTGGACATAAAGTACAAGACTGCTAAACTCCAACTCTCCTCCACACAATTTCAGAATGACAAAAGTACACGCTCAAGTCATGAAGACTATCAGCATTTCTCAATCGAATGATTCAACAGAACGCACCCACAATGTGAACAGGCAGAAAATACTTGGCGGGCGAGTCACTGTCCCAGTAAAGAAATAGCATCATCTCATTCATGTTTGTCAACATCCCCCTCCCCTTCCCTACCCATATTCCTGACAATACCTATCCCGATCCTCCAGTTCCCCGCATTCCATGCCCAACTTGCCTATTTCTCACAGCCGATCCGAGATCATATGCAGGCAAGGAACCTGGTATCAGATCCAAGGTCTGCACACAGTATCAAGTATGTCCTCTATCCTCTTACCCCATGGTGCACACATCATCTTTCCCTCCCAATCTGCCCAACACGTAAACACATACAACAAAAAAAAAAAAAAAAAAAAAAAGGACCCAAATAGCTGAACAGTGCTACTGCTGCCAATGTCCCTTTTCACCCACCACCCTCCCCTTCCCCAGCCTTCCCATCCCCACCCCACCCCCCCCAAGAGCAGCAGAGTCTAGTTGGCATCCTCCTCCTCCTCCTCTTTCCTCGCCATCCTCCTCCTCGCATCAGCGTAGTCATCCTCTGCATCCTCGTACACTTCGTCCTCCTCTTCTGCTTCGCCTTTCTTGCCAGAACTGTTGTTTCTGTTGACACATTGTCACTGTGTCAATTGAACACACTGGAACTGGTAAACTGATGTATTTGTAATTAAGCATTCCTCAAAATTCTGTTAAGAACAACATAACTCAGTGTCGATTTCAAGTAGATGTCATGTGACATGTTAATTATGGTGGGAAATTTTGTCTTTACATTTGGATTCTATTTCCAATTCTGGGCATCAGATTTCATTCTACATACAACACTGTCCTCAAGCCAATAATATCATGTTTGATCTACTAAAAATGACTTTTGGTGTGATAGATAACCTAAAAATTTTTTTTTTCAGTGAACAGACTTCAGAAGAATCTTTGGTCTGACATCCTGTTAGCCACTATTATCACTGGATGGGGCTGAACTAAAAAAAAAACTAGATGACTGTAGTTTAACCCGTTGAGTGCCTTTAAGCCGTCAGCTGACGCCGTAGTAAAAATGTACTTCCAGTGCCTATGGGCCGTCCACTGACGTCATGCATTTTTCTTGAATTTTCATTCATTACTGTTCCTATCAAAGGACTGAAATAGAGTGTGCGTAGTAAGCCTTATATGTCTGCAGTATTAAAATGATATGCAAATGACCACACGTGAGGGGAAAGACCATTTTTCCCCATCACTGACTGGATGACCAGCCAGCGCTTTGTCTCGCTTGCAAAGATGGCGGCGCAACCTTCGATGAGCGTAGCGACCAAATCAACGTACTTACACAGCTGAGCGGGCTCTGCTAATCATTTCTGACAAAGATAATAATCGTTTATTCAGCGACTCACTCGAGTATGAAGGTGAGATGATGATAGTGATGGAATTGCCGACCATATTCGTCAGTTATTGAGTCATGCTGTGCGATCTCAAGAGTGTGTTCAGCTGACTGGTTACCAGCGTCGAACAAGCTAGCCTAGTGTGTACTCTGCACTGTGTGCGAGTGGCCAGCGACGTGTTAGTCAGCACGAGAGGGGAGCGCGGCCTGCTCGCGGCCTGACACAGGCAGCAGGAAAGGTAGGGGAAGAGGAGGAGTGAAAGAGAGGGTTGAAGTCCAGCAAGGGGGTGTGGTGGGGGGAGGGGGGCGTGGTCGTGAACTGACCTGTCTGCATGAGGTGTGAGCGTCTGGATAGACTTCTAGACTGTTTTACTTTCATTTACAGGTGTAGTGTG
This sequence comes from Conus betulinus, assembly GCA_016801955.1. NCBI lineage: Eukaryota > Metazoa > Mollusca > Gastropoda > Neogastropoda > Conidae > Conus > Conus betulinus. The sequence goes on along the minus strand of JADBJO010001064.1, from coordinate 466,212 downwards.
ACAATACAAACTTTATTTTCAACTTTTTGCTCTGTGTTCTTTTTTGGATGTGAAGCTGTAGTGGTAAATACATATGTTTTTGATTGTGCAAAAAAAATCTATCCAAATCTAAATGCCTAAATATTTTTTTTATGGTCAAAATTAAATCAAAAGAAGCCCAGATTAAAATCTCCATACAATTTCCTTCAAAAATCATGTATATTTCATTTGTATATCTTTTGTAGTTTCTGAGCTAGAATTTTTTCTTAATTATTACCCCCAAATCATTAGATTTCCTTGGCACTGGGCCAGCCTGTGTTATGTAATATTTTCAAGCAGTGAACGGGTTTAATATTAAAAAAAAAAATAAAAAAAAAAAAAAGCATGAATCAAATGAAAATTTAAATGAGGTCCCATGGTCCCATTGCCATTTCAATTTTCACCTGCTATGGTGTGTGCAAATGAAATTATCAAAATGGTGTGCATGTTTTCTCTCCGAAACTGTGCAAATGAAATTATCCAATCAGTTTTCTCCTTTTCCTTGTCGTGGACACATCGGAAATCTTGATTATGGATCAGCGTAAACGCCCTCCTGAGTTGGAAATAAGGCATTTCTTTGGACAGGTAAGTATAAAGAAGTATCAAAATGGTGTGCATGTTTTTACCTCGAAGTAGCTGTGTGCATGTCTAAATCTAGTCACATCATCTTTATGTATCTTCTCTACGTTTCCCCACTAAGCTCAGGGATGGAAACAGTTTTAAAAAAAAAAAAAAAAAAGGAGATTGGCGGGGGTCTGGGGATCGCCGTTGGCCCTAAGTGGGGTCCAGGGACAACAGCCTGACAGGGTCAGGGGGCGGCACCCCCTGAAAACTGAAGCATATTTTGTATTAAGTAAAGCATAAAAATCTTTAGAAATCATTTCTTGCTTGCTTCTAACAACTAATTCTATAAAAATAACTTTCAACACCATGAAGACTGAGGTGGAAAGAAACTATATCAACTGAGACAAAGCAAACATTTAGTATGATGAATCCTCAGAGCTGTAAAAGAATAAGGCCTGTAGACAAGTAAATCTGAGTGGGAATCAAACTAAGTAAACCAGATGTATAAAAACGACTGCTGGACTTCAATAAACACAATATGAAAAGTGATTACTTTGAAGTCCTTTTCTATATAAAAAAAAAAAAAAAGATAAAACATTCAAGCTTTCCGGTCTTAGCCCCATCATCAGGAAACACTAAACAGTAAACACAAAGGGATGAAAAAGAACATAAAGAACAAATGACATCAAAAGAAATTGACATCACAACAGTACCTCCCTGCTTTTTGACATGTGGGGGGGGGGGGGGGGGGGGGTGTGTTGTGTGTGTGTGTGTGTGTGTGTGTGTGTGTGTGTGTGTGGTATATGTGTGGTGGGGTGGGGGGACAGGGACGGGGCGGTGGGAAGGGGGTGAAGTGTGTGGGGTATGTGTTTTGTGGGGTCAGGGTGGGTGGGGGGGGGGAGGAGGAGGAGGGGGAAGTATATAGGGTGTGAGGGGAGGGGGCTGGTGGAAAAGGAAAGGATTTCACAGGGGACTGTTTGCAGAAACCTAACAGACCTAACACATATAACAAACATTTGCATTATGCTACCAGGGGAAAAGTGTTACATAATACTGTTGTGACATCAATTTGTTTTGATGTCATTTGTTCTTGTATGTTCTTTTTCCTCGCTTTCGTCGTTGTTTTTTTCCTTGTGTTTAATGTTTAGTGTTTCCTGATGATGGGTCTAAGACCTGAAAGCTTGAGTGTTTATTTTTTTTTTTAAAAAGAACTTCAAAGTACTCATTTTTTATATTAAGTAAATCAGAGTTAGAATCAAACTATCATGGAAATGGCACATGTAGAAAAATCACAGTAGGAGTCAACTATTCATTGGAAATGAAACGTAGATTGTTGCACACCCAATGATCTGAAAACATGCTGTAATGGTGTGGGAAACGCACACACTGTTGGTGACTGGGACGCTCAAAGTGATCTCTGATTGCCACAAAGCCACGACTGCCAAAGTAGAAACGTTTTTGGCAAGGTTCGCAAAACACTTCAAATTCGCCGTCTTTGTCACGTTTTCTTATTACATCCCCAACTCAGCGGTCACACACCTCCTTCTGCAGTCACTTGGTCTTCCAATAGTTCACATACTTCTTTTTTTTTTTCTTTTTTTCACTCACTGGCGGCAAACTCTTGCTTTGAATCCACACCATGATGAGAAATGACACTGGAAGGAAGCAGAATGAGAACTGCGCCATTTGAGAACATTACCGACAGAGAAGAAATTCGCTGTGCAGACAAGTTGAGATCGTTTCAGAGTTTCACTCTGAATATTTTTTCATCTGAGTTTTTTTTTCATCTGAGATGCGAAAAAATCAAGGAGGACGGGCGGAGGCAGTGGAGGAGTTTTCATCCCCTGAAGCTTCACATGACTAGGACCAGAATGACAAAGTCAGACTGGAATGAAAAAAACTACTGTACATGTGCCAAGAAAGCACATTAACTAGTTTCTGTAGTGAAAACTCCAAGCGCCGCCTTATAGTAGGTAGCGGCAGCCAAAATTTTCTTTCAGATATATTGAAAAAATAATTAAACCACCATTAAGTTATGTTTAAAACTAGCATACTGCAAAAAAAATCATAGCTCTAGCTTAATTTGTTCCCGAGTTATGATCCGTTAAAGATTTGTCGAATTTCCGTCACAGCCAATTTTGTTCGGAAGGCCTACTTTGACAGGTCCTATCATGACAAATACCTAACAGAAAAAACTTAACTTTTGTTGTGGACTTAAAGTACAGTACTGTAATAGAAAACCAAATATGAGTCAACCACTACATGTATGAACAGAGATATGATACATCAAAAACTGCTTTTCATGCAGTTTGAACGAGGGCAAAAATGCACAATGTGTCAAATTCAAGGGCAAATAATTTTCAAAAATGAAAGTTATATCCTTTGAAAACTATATATATCTTGTCTACTAAACATATAGATAAAGCAAATTTTTTCAGGATGCTAATCAAATATTTTTGTTGCTTTTAAGGACCTCTAATTTGCTTAATCATGCAAAATGGGCTGCGACGGACATTTTGCTAACTTTTAGAACACAATCCTCAATAACTTCTGAACCCCAAAAGATATCAGCATGAAACTTTGCCACAGTGTGAGAAATGCATTTTCCTTGTGGAAAAAGTCAAAATTGTTGTTTTTCATGAGATATAATTAGTAATATATGGTTTAAATTAACAACAATTTACAGAAAAATAGAAAAAATGACACACCAGAGCCTTACCGAACACTGATGCTGGTTGTTGCACTCATATTTTAAAACAAAAAAAAAAGTCATTTTCACATTTCTTTCTTGCAGCAGAAGCTTGAAGCTGTAGAGAAATGATAAATTTCCAGACATTGTTAACAAGTATGAAAATGGAGGTGGGGGGGGGGGAATGGTTCATGGCGGGAAGCATCAAATGTCCACAAACAGAGTTCTGAAGTGAGTGTGCTTGTTAACAAGCAAATCCAAAGTGTCAATGCGCCATGTTCTGCCAGATGATGAAATTGGAGCAATACTGATATCATTTCCACTGGCAAATACAAAGTTTCTGTGGACTTTCCACTTGTCCGCAAACTTTGGCCAGGCAAATGTTGTTCGCCTTATGTTGCATCTTTGCATGAAGTGGATGTTTCCCTCTTCTGGGGAGATTACTTCAACCACTTCACCAATATAAAAGTCATCATCATAATGGACAGCCACCATATCTCCCAACTTGCTAAACTGGTAGTCGGTGAAAGATGGCTGGAGATCCTCGGATTGTGGGCTTGAACTGTTAGAAGCTCCTGATGATTCTCCTCTGATCTGAAGTCTTTGTCTTTTGGTGGATGGTGAAGCACTGCTACAGGGATGATTATCACCAGAGCATCTTTTCCTTTGAGGGAAGACTGGAATAGGATCAGGCTCCAAGGAATTGGGAGAGAACCCGGTGGTGAATCACCAACTTCCAAAAGGTCTGCATCAGGCTGAAAGTGAAAGACAGCAGGAGCAGGAGGCACAAGATCATCTGCAGGAGGGACAGCAGGATGACGACTTTCAGGGCGGTGTCTGCTGCTAGCAAGACAAGCAGCTGAAGCAGGATTGGCATTGAGGCACACACAGGGTTTTCAGCTATAAAACTCCTGAGTCTGGCACTCAACTGCTGGACTGTGCCCCCTAATCTCAGGTGGGAGATTTCTTTCCAAGAATCACCTTTCGGTACTGAATCTCCGCTTTCAGTGCTGCACATTGATCTTTACGAGTGCGATAGACAAACAGCAACCGGTTGACATCAGCTGCAGTGCGGCATGGTCCCCTGTGTAGCTGCATCTGCCTTACAATCCCATCTATTTTCTCTGTCTTTTCGAGCCAATGCTTCTTCTTTTTTCTGCCTGTTTTCTTCAAGGATAACCCTCCTCCTGCTTACACTGTCCTTCTCTGTCTGCACATGCTGCTTCCGCAGCTGGGGAGCCTTTTTAGCAGAAAGGCGGAGAAGATCATCTTTTTCTTCTTCATCTTTGGCACTGAACCACACTGAGATGGGTTTGTTTTTCTTCATCATGTTGATGGTAGTGTGATGATGAAGAGAGGCATTACGTCGTTTAAAAAAGACTGAAGTCCAGGTCTCCAAATGCCTTCTCACCAATCAGGTTGGTAAGTTTGGAGTGTTCAAGTTTCTGTCTCAGCTCTGGGTCTTGGACGTGAAGTATCCCCCCCCTTCAAGAAAATCTTTCAGCTGGTTGTTCATGGTGTTGATGACACCTGCACTGATCTTCATGAGGACACTCTTCACCTTCTCTTGCCTGTTTTCACTGATGTGCAGGAGGGATTGGAACATGTCATAGTCAGGCATGAAAGGGCTTGTCAAAGAGTGGTCCATACTCGGCAACAAAGGCATCAGCAGGGTCCACAGCCCATCTCTCAAAGTGGCTGAACAGTTTATCAACGTAGATATAAAAGTTGAGGTAGTGGATATCCTGTGCCAGCAACTCCCAATATGGACCGGTCACCCTGAAATACAAAAGACCCAAGGCAACGAGATAAATATCGATCTCATCACACATGTTGTCAGCCAGCACACTTTGAATTTTCCTGTTTTGTTTTGGTAGAAGAAACAGTCTTAGAAAGTCTTCAATGTCCCTTCTGTGAAAGTGAAGAGCAGCAGCAGATTGAAAGAAATTGTTGAACCGGTTGGCCCTGTAGCTGGTTACCCGTGACCTCACACCAGTCATCTCACAGTAGGTCTCCCAGCTGTCCCGGCAACCACTCTTGTCGTCTCCACGAGGCCCTAGGCAGTCACTGGCAAGCCGTATATACCTGAAACACATGAGAGTTTGATTTACTGGAATGAAAATAATTGTCATTAAAACAAAGCATAAAAACCCAGAGATAAAGGTGCGCATCATTTATGTTTGTAAATCTCTTTTCCACCCTTGTTTTTTTTTACTATGAAAATTTATCTTTTAATAAAAAAAAAGGCTCAGACCCACAAAGGAAGGTGGATAACTGAGATTTAAAGAAATCTAACAATGTTTTTTAAAGTTCAGTGTGAATTTCTCCAACATATTACACAAACATGTTATTTCTTTATAACTATTACTAATAATTTGTAAGTTATACTAATAATTGATAATTTATACTGCTTACCTCAGCTCTCCTTACCACTATCCTTCCCCCTAAATCCTGTTCATTATGGAATTTTTTTTAAACGGAAAAAAGCCCCCACCCACCCCACCCCACCCCCAGCTACTTTTCATGCACATACACACACACACACACACACACACACACACAGTGACCTATACACACCTTGCTGCTGAGCCCTCCACAGCTGACTTGAATGACGAGAAGGCTGGAACGTTGTCTCGGCCCAGTTTCTCCCCGTGCTGCTTCTCTTCCTCTTTGAGAGCTTTCTCACATGCACTACTTATGCCAAGCAGCAGATGTGCATTGCAGTGAAGCATTTCCAGTTCAGAGTCCGTCTGCAAGATTTTTTTTCTTTCAGCATTCAACTGCCGACTGAACGACTTTCATCACACTTGCACGGTCAGTCATTGTCCCACACAGGCTTGACAACACTGTCAGAAATTTCTCGTCAGCTTCGTCTGCATCCAAGACTTCAGAAAGCTCTTCAAGAAGTCTGAAGCTGACATCAACAAGAGTGCTGGTGTTCTCGGTATACACAGAACTGAAACCAGCACTCAACACTTGTCCATCAATATTCACCTGGTGACCAACATATTTTTTTCCAGATCTTGAAGTGCCATCCACATGCATGTCCCATGTGTCGGCCTGGAGAAGGGCATCAGAGACTTGCAGTTTTGACAGTACATGCCCTCTATCCATGAATCGAAGAGCTGAACGTGCAGAAGGCAGATCAGATTCAGGTATAATGGCATTCAGCAGAAATTTTGCAACAGCCTGAATGACTGCTCCACATCTGCTGGCTGCAATCTCACATTCCCAGCAAGCATCATTTACACATGCTATAGCCTCAGGTTTAAAATGTCCCCTTTCATCTTTTTAATCTTATAATCAATGGGATGTCTTGTTGGGGAACTGGTTCTTCAGGCTGTGGATCTTGCTGTCTATCTTTTTGTAAATGCTTACATTTGTTGTTTGCAAGCTTCAGGCGATGCCGAAGATCTGCTTGTGATAGCTGGAGGTTGCGCAGTTTCTTTTTCGTCAGATCTGCCTCATTTTGGCGTCTTTCAGCTAAGTCAGTGACTACCTTCAGTTCATTCTCCTTCTTAGCAATTTTTTCTTTATTCCGAAACAGTTTCTTCTTGTCACCTTGCTTCTGATAGTACCTCAGCTTAGTTTCTGCCTTTCGTTGTAAATTCTTTGATGTTTCTAGTTCTTCATGTAATTCTTGTAGAGCAACATTTGCTTCAGCTGCTTTTTCTGTCAGACTTAATTTTTCCTTCAAAAGTGTTTGGTTTTCAAGAAAGTACTGTCTGCTGGTATCAACTGCTACACTTAATTTCATTTTCAGTTGAGAAATTTCTTTCAACAGCTCTTCTTCCCTTCTTCTTGCTGCAGCCAGTGGACACAGCACCTTCCGATAATTTCTGTAAGATGGATGATGCGGCAGGTGATGAATTAGTTTCTCCAGGATTTGCACAAAAACTGTCAGAAACAAATGAGTGGCCAGCTGGACTGCTGTGGTGAGGAGACTCAATACTTGTTGAAAAAACATTGGATGTCAGGAAAGGAAATCCTCCAAATCCTTCCTTACTTTGGGGTTGCGTGTAGCATTTGGTTGGAGCTTGGCTACTCTTTTTTGCATTTTCTCAATTTCTTTCATGAGTTTTTTTTTCTGGGATATCTATACCAGTGAGCTGAAGCCACCACTGGGTCATGTGTTTGTACGTGGTACCTGGCTCTCGTTTCTGAAAGCGTGAAGGTCCCTCAACAGTTGGAATGTTGGTGGCCTGTGTGGCGTTGATGGATGTCCTTCCAGCAGCTGCTGTCGACATAGTCCTTGAAGCGAAGACCCTAGACTTTCAGCATCAATTTCAAGAGTCTCAGTCAAGAAAGCAGTCCTTTCATCACATGATGATAATTTCAAAGCCTTCTTTTCTGCCGACACAAGAAGATAACGCAATCTTGCTAGTGGCGCACTTGTTCCTTCTGGAAGAAGCTGCAGAAAAAAAGCTGCAGTGTCATCGAAGGTCTTTCTGCCATCAGTCTTCAGGATGAGCAACTGAATCAGCAAGCCATTAGTCAGCTGAACTGCTGGAAGTGCTGGTCGACGCCCTTTCCCTGAGGCAAGGAAAACAGAGCGGAGTCTCGCGAACACTGGATCATCTGTTAAAATGTACCACACACACAAAAAAGCATTATGTGTATAACAACTGTTTCAACAATTGAAACATCAGTAATATCACTGAGTGTATGGATATCTACACCATGTGTGTTTATACATTAATCATGACATAATTTTAGCTGTATACATGGGGATGTTTTCTTGATTATGCAGCGTTTCCTTTCAGTGAGAGACAGAGAGAGAGAGAGAGAGAGAGAGAGAGAGAGAGAGAGAGAGAGTGAGTGAGTGCGTGCGTGCGTGCGTGCGTGCGTGCGTGCGTGCGTGCGTGCGTGCGTGCGTGCGTGTGTGTGTGTGTGTGATCTGCATTTTATCTACATTTTCTTTCATAAACTTGATTATACATCGGTATGTCTTGTTTCTGGTTGTCTCTTCATTTGATATTTTGATAAAATTATTTTGTTTTTAAATGTGTAATGTGATGCTGGTTATACTGGACGTATAAAAGTAAAATGTAATTTTAACTGAATTTAAGTCTTTTTTTCAAACACACACACACATACAGTGACACACCCCTCTCTTTCTTTCTCTCTCTCTCTCTCACACACACACACACACACACACACAGAAACAAACACTGAAACAGGTACATTTTACAAACATTAGTTAATGCGTACACCTGACAAAAAAAAAAAAAAAGTTACCCCCACCTTCATGCCCAACCCAAAAGACTGCATTTGTTCAAAAACTTCAATTGTTGCTTGCATGATTGTTTGTCACTAAGGTGTATGTATGTTTTAGCTAGTAAGTATGCAAACTTGACAAAATAAGGTACATTTGACATGCGCACAAAAACAGTGTGTGCATTTGTAGGTGCCTGTGCTGAATGTGTGTGAGTGTGTGTGTGTGTGTGTGTGTGTGTGTGTGTGTGTGTGTGTGTGTGTGTGTGTGTGTGTGTGTGTGCAATTTTATTAAATGCTTGATAATCATCCCAAATTTCCATAGGAATCCAAATATAAGGAATGCATTTCCCTTTTCAGCCCACTAGATATTCATGATATCATAAACACTGATAATAATTATACTAATTTAAAAGACTTATGGACAGAAAAAGACAATAATTGTACTGCTAGAGGCGTGAAAAGAATATGAAATCGATAAACTCATAGTTAAATACTCAAATCGTACTGTTTAGTGCTTTCACTTCAGTGTCAGGTGCTGCTTAGCAGCTTACGCAAAGGCTTGAACTTGAAACAGTTGAAGTCAGTATTAACTGTCCAAGCAAGGGTTAACCGAAAAATAGTTGAACAATGGATCTAACAACAATCGAATTGTATGAATTCGAACCGTAACAATTAATCCAGAAATAGGTCTGGGCCTACTTTCAATCAAGACTCCCGACTTCGTTGTAGTTGATCGTTCGAGTCAGTGAATGTCAATAATTGAGTTACTCCCCTTGGCATCACTCGATCGGCTACTAGTTTGTTGTTTTACGGACCGAAAACACAACAATCCTACACACAAAAAAATACACTAGAAAGAAAAAAAAACCATAAACTTTTCGATTACTAAAGACAAATGTGCTAGATAAGTCATTTATCAACGGTATTTGTTCAAACAAGTCACCAATACACTACTTCCGGTAGTACTCGAAATGATCGCGGCTAACATTCTCAAGGTGGCCTGTTTTTATGCAAACAACTACTAATCTGAAGAAAAATACTGAATAAATTGTGATAGATAAACTTAAATCATACATAAGTGTTATAATGGACAATTCTTACCGAGTTCCTTGCGGAAAATCTCCAGATCTTGCTGTGCGAAGTTTGAGTCGATGCGCTCCATCTTTCGTGTTGAATCAACATGTGCCGGGAAGGAATGTGTTTCACAAGACGCATGTTTTGATTGGCTGAATTAACTAGGACAAGCCATGAATACATTAACCTCGTACCTCATTCGAAAGGGTACGGCTTGTACTTCATTCCGACACCATGAAACATGCATTTTAAATCGTTTTTTTTTTTTCCGTCCGAAATTCACAAAAATCGGCATGGATGTGACTTTAACTTCATCCCTGTGATTTCATTAGACCAGCATTCGATTTTCCCCCCAGACCGTTAAAATCTACGTTTAATTCCCTTTATTTTGATACCAGATACATGTGTGAGTGTTGTCTGTACCATTTAATCTTTGGTAGGGAAGCGCAGTGTGTCAAAACCGACTCGACACAGAATCGCCGCGGGCGCTGGACACGGACCGAAAAAGTGAGCTGAACACACACCTCATTCTCTCTTAGATATTTATTTCTTCACACATCATTCACACTTAAAACAACACTCAATGAAAAGAGGAAAGATTGAACTTTATTTTGACATATTTTTCAAAGCAAAACATTAAAAATCAAACCCATACGGCTGCATTGAAAATCGGCAAAATCAGTGGAAAAGGCAAGATGATTGCAGCGCTGTGTTAACCCTCTTGACCATCGAGCGCCCGCCAGCGCCCGGCCGGAAATCACACAGCCAAAACGCTGAGCGCCCGCCAGCGCCCGGTAAAACACGTGGCAACAATGGGCGCCGCCATGTTTCTCGTAGAAAAGGAAATCTCGCGAGAGAACGTGACTTCCTTCTTCCTGTAGCATTTACTTCCGTTTGCAAAAAACCGCGAGTCGATACATGCCGTGGTTCTCGAATTTCGAATTTTTTAAGTTTTGAGGTCGAAATGCCGTTTTTCACCGTGGCTAACCTTGAGTTCTGCCGTTCTATAATGAGATTTAGTGACGGAGATACTGTGTTTTTGTAGGATTTACGGCATAAGACTTAGTGAAAGTGCTGGGTAATGAAGCTTAGAGTGACCTAGATTTCGACTGGGATGAAGTTCCAGGTATGATGAAAAACAATTCGGAAGAAAGTTCTGAAGAAGATTTTTTTTTTTTCCCGAGTAAATGGCTCATGTGACATTCTTCAAACTTACGATATAGCAACATATATATTCGTAGGAATTTTAAAAATTATTTTCATTTCGTTATTTCCTTTCCTCTCTTTTAAATTAATTTTTTAATTGGGTAACCATGTTCAAATTACGGAGTTACTTACCTTGCCGACGGTTTCTTCGTGGATGACATGATGATTTAATCAGAATATTCACGGACCTTTCCCCTTTCGAAAGCAACTAATGTTTGCAAAAATTTTCGCCAGGCAGGCAGGCTATGGAGGGTTTTTTGCAAGCCACAATCTGATGTGTTCAATGCGTGTCAACAATTCTGTCTAACTTAGTGCTACACGGCAGCAAAGCTCAGAAAGAAGGCACTGTGTAGTCAGCTTTCCACAGCACTGAAAGTGTTAGAATTACTTCAAACTGAAGGTTCGGATATTGAGGAAGACTTTGATGACAGTAATGAGGATTTTACTAAAAGTGGAGATGACAGTTCAGATTCTCAACTTGAACAGGCAGCACCAACAGCTGTGTGTGAGTAACAGAGTGAAGAGGGTAACTGTGATAACGATGCCACAGCACAGGCCGAGCAGAGGAGAACGTGTACCGTGCATGACAAAGGAAGACTCTCTGCGGTTCATGACGCAAGACTGGCGTAAAAATGTTCAATTTATTCCTACTGTTCCACTTTCACTGGTAAACATGGTTTACTCTCATCACAAGAATGCCAAGCCCCCTCCCTTTTTTTTTTTTTTCAGCTGAAAGCAGAGTCTGCCACCACACGGTCGAGCCCAGGCTTTCAGGCAAGATGTGTATATTTCATATGTTGTCAGCCTATTGCTCTTTATGTTTTCTTAATCTCACTCACACACATATCATATATGTACACATAATCACAAACACACACACGCACACACACACACACACACACACACACACACACACAAGAACAATATTCATTCCTTTTGCCCATTTTGGGGTATGGAGGAAGGGCGAGTTTAAAGCTATAACAGGAAAAGGAAAACAAACAAGCCAAAATAAAACAAAAATCGTTAGTCAATGCTGACACTGACCAACAATTTATAACACTTGAGATAATCTAATATACTTTGACAACAGAAGCATTTGTTTTCGATTAGCAGAAGACATCATTTGACAAAAATTGCAGACAGATTTTTGGGAGAGAAATCTTTTTGGCAAATACGTGTTACCCAAAGTTTATGTATGATGAACATTCCATGACACAATGAAATTCATCACCTACTGCGAACATGTCACATTTATTACATACCCTTCCTTCTTTTGAAATTTAGCAAATCGACAATCTACTTCAATTGGTAATTTATGATTAGAACATCTAAATTTGACAAGAGGGTAAATATAAACATCTGGTGAGCTTTAAATACATTTCTCCGCATTAAAATCAGATTCATAAAATTTGTAGAAACAATATTACTGCTACTTTCAATGTCATGTTGCCGTGTTTGACAAAAATGGGGAGTTTGTGTTATACTCCCTGTTTGGCTAAGTATACTTACCATGTCAGACCATAGCATTTTCTTCTTCGGCCTGTCACCCAAGCAAGATAAGTCTTGTGCTCTGTCTCGCCTATACTTTGCCTTTGTGTAAAGATTGCTGTGTTCGCATTCTGAACCCATTTATTTGTGGCTTGTGCTTATCCCTCAGAGTATCTTGACGTGTGAGGTATCGCTGGGCTAGCATTCTAACTTTATTTTCGGAATTTTCTCGCGATTGTGCTCCCGGTTCTGCTTTCCGCGTCACCGGTTCAGCCTTGGCATTTTCCATCGCCGCGTTCATCGCTGGTTCGGTGCCCCTCTTTATCCATCGGCCTCCCTTTCCAATCGCCTTCGGCCCAGTCGCCACTAAATTCCGTTTTCTCCCTCGCCGTCATTTATTCCACGATTCCTCAACCTCCTGTGCGACGATCGTGAGCCAGTCTCGTCGCCATCTTCCAGTCTCGTCGCCATTTTGTTTTGCGCCGGTCTCCCCCTCTTGTCACCAACTTATACCCCAGTATTTTACAGGGGGTTGTTTTCGTCCACAATTTAATTCCTTGCCCCCTTCCCTCATTTGCCAGAAATTCTCGCGCTCGCCTTCGTGTCCTCAACGATCGCGATCGACCGTTGTCCTGGTCTTTACACGTGGCGTTACTCAGCACTTTGGGCCACGCCACGGTCGCTTCTCACGCGCAGTTTTTCGCCCTTTCTGCTGCGCTTTGTGTCCCTGTACGGACTTGTTTACCTTATTTTCCATTGTGTATGTTGTTCATTTTATTTTGTGTGCGCACGGTCGATCGATTGCCCTAGTTATTCCCCTCGAATGCTATGGTCTGACATGGTATAGTATACGACGCCAAAAGAGCATTGCAAACTATTTGTGACCTTCCTACATAATGTACTGACGTCGGTAAAAGATTGACTGCTCCAAACACAGTCAAAACCAGACTGCACAAGTATGCTTTAACCCTCTGCATGACTCTCTGCTACACAACTATGGGAAATGGGGAGTTTTTACTATACTCCCTGTTTGGCTAGTATACTTACCATGTCAGACCATAGCATTCAATGGCAATTAGTCAGCTCTGCCAGGCCGAAATCTTTTGTGGCAAATGCAGTCATAAGACCGTCACATGACGCCCACCCTACTTCCACCAACAGAAGAAAGCCAGTGTCCACTTCCTGTACCTCATTCAGCGAGGCCTGTGCACAAAGTAACCCCGAGAACCTTGGCACTAGAGGGGAAGGTAGGGCGGGCATTAGAGTCTGACACGATAAGTATACTTGCCAAACAGGAATATAGTAAAAACTCCCCATTTTGACGTCATATACTATACATGTCAGATCATAGCAGAATTTAAAGGAATCAGAGGAGGGCTGAGCACCCTAGTGGTTCTTGGGGTTAACCGATATGGCTGCTTTGGCTGCCACAAAGGAGATCCCTTTTGAACCGTCAGCCCTGGACGTGTGGATATCCCTTAAATAAAAGTTTATAAAGGGGTTTTCCAAAGCGCAAGGGGGACAGAGTGCTGGAATGCTGCGGAAGTGACGACCGGCAAGGGAGAAAGATGGCGGCCAAGGATGGCGAGTGTTCGATCGTTGAAGTGAAAATACTGGGAGCACGTGAGCTAAAAAAGTAGAGAAAAACGCACAGAGAAGGCCGTTAAAACGAGGAGGTGGAATGCGTTACCGCAGGGGGAACATCTACACCGAGACAGTGCCGATGCAACTTGCACTGCCAAGACAAAATCGTGAGAGCAAAGCAAAATCACACGAGCTATACGACAATCGAACAAATTCGCCAGTCACGACGAGCGTGAAAAGAAAGAAATAACTGAAATGCTAGTCCACCAAGAACCTCACACTGCAAGTGTACTTAGGGTTTAGTGCAAGCCACAACTGAGTAAGTAAAGAAGCAACACACAAGCAATCTTTACACAAAGACAGAGGTATAGAGAGACAGAGCACAAGACTTATCTTGCTTAGGCTGCAGCCCGAAAATGAATGAGGTATAGGAAGCGGACATCAGCTTCTTCTGTTAGCGGAAGTAGGGCGGGCGTCACCTGACTGTCTTATGACTGCATTTGCCACAAAAAATTTCAGCCTGACAGAGCTGACTAATTGCCGTTGAATGCACGGTATAGTATATGACGCCAAATACCATGCCAAGGGAGGTAACTCTGCAACACTTACACACTTGCCATAAAGAAACCTCAATAAAAAAAATTTGCTTTTAACTGATCTATTCTATGAAACTAATGAAAGAAATTCAAAGACATCACTCCATCCAAGCCACCCATTTTTCCCATATATAGTGAACTGGTACACGAGGGAAAAAAAAAATGAAAAGACCAACTCTACTTTGGTGTTTTGGGTGCTAAAAAAATTTTCCCTACATTCACTGAACTCACAGAATGTCATGTATTAGGAGCACATAGTGATTTTCCAAGTCTAAACAAAGTACTGAATCCTTCAGGAACAAAATACAGTCATTCTATATGGTTTGCACACTAAATAATCAACTTTGGTGGTGAAGGGGAAAAAAAAAACCCAAACTTCAATAATTTTGTTAAACTGAAGGCATCACATACAAGATCTGTCTTCTAACTACTGAGGGGGAAAAAAATAACACAAACAGATTACTGAATACTGGACTTGAAACTGTGATGGAATTCAGCAAAAACGTGCTTTTGCACAAGTGCACTAAGCAATCGACCCCCCACCCCTGCCCCCCGACACACACACACACTGTGGTGACGATGTACCTCTTGTCCGTCTCTTTACTTTTTACTTTTTGATAAACAACGCAGTTTTTAATTTAGGCCAGAGTTTATGCTAATCCTTTTTGCTTGCTTTTGTCCAGCAAATGAATTTGTTTCTCGCTAAAAGTCTGCCAAAATTCCTCTGAAATCAAAAGGCTAAAGGCGACACCCACAGGCAAATCATGGAACACTCCCACTGACTGACCCGGTTTCGTGGCTATCAAAACAAGTGAAACTTTTGGGGACTTCACTTCTTGTAGCCAACCACTCCAGTCAACAATTAAAGAATCTCTAGCAACTTCTGTTTTTCTAATTTTCTTTTTTTGGGGGGAAGGGCCCAGCAGCAATGGGGCAGTTCTACATCGTCATTATCATCGCCTGAATCATTATCGATTCTGGCCTAAAAAATCAGTCAGCAGTCGATCTTTATTCATAACTTGGTCAAGACCGACATCCAAATCGTCTCGCTTCAAATCTTCTTTAAGAGTGTAACCCTCAAATAAGCTCTCTTCATCACTGTCACTGTTGTTGTTTTTTTTCTCCCCTCGCAACAAAAGTTGATTATTTAGTGTACAGACAACACAGAAAGACTTTATTTTGTTCCTGAATGTTTCAGTACTTTGTTTAGTTTTGGAAAATCACTCTGTACTCCGAATCCATGACATTCTGTGGGTACAGTGAATTTAGGGAAAACTGTTTTAGCACAGAGTACACTGAAGTAGAGCGAGTCTGTTTTTTTTTTTTCCTCGTGTACCAGTTCACTGTATGTGTGGGGGAAAATGGCTGTTTTGGATGGAGTGTTGTCTTGAATTTTTTTCATTACTTTTATACAATAGATGAGTAAAAAACAAATCTGTTATTGAGGTTTCTTTATGGCAAGTGTGTATATGTTTGCGGAGTTACCTCACTTGGCATGGTATTCACATAGTCAAGTAGCACAAAGTCATGCGGCAGGCAGAGGGCTAATAAAGGTAGAGGAAGATGATCATACACAGCTGTGAGATAAGTCAAGAAGATCAAACTTAGTTTTTAAGTGAAGCTGAAGTTTATGTCAACTGTGGGCATCTACAAAAAACTGCATACACAGGTCAACCCTTTTCACAGCTACAACAAAAAAAAGCACAAATTGCATGCAAAAAGTACCACATCTTCAACAAATCAGACTGAAGAATGTACTGAAAAGTTAAGTTTAACAAACAGGAAAGTACTAGGACCCCACAGCTGTGGAGAGATTACTCACGTGGCAGACACATCCACAGTGATTCCCCTTCCTTTGGACACTGCCTTGTTTCCTCGGCCCCGGCCTGGTTTCACTGTCACTCGCGGAGGTCGCCGCACCATCCGTGCTCCCCGAGGCATTCCACGCATCCCGTACATGCCTCTCATTGGTGGCGGCTATGCAAACAATAGAATCGATATCATTTAAAACTTAACGCTACATGGAGACAGAAGCGCAAGATGTTCAGAACAATCAAACCTTAACCATAGATGTACATTTAGCTATGTCATGCAAAACCAGGTGTAAAACTTGTACTACGAACGTAATGCAGCCAACTTCACAGACAGGTGATACACCAACACAACAGTAATGACCACACTGGAATGATTAAGTTAACATTTCTATAAATGCAATAACAAAAATGATCTATGTGTAGGTACCGGCAGGAAAAAGAGAAAAAGAACAACAAATAATCTTCATACCTTTCACACCGTTGCATAGAACTTACAAGAACAAACAAAAAAATTACTGATGTATGCCTCTTTGATCCCGAGATATTGCTTCTGAAAGATATCAATCTCTCTGACAATGATAAAACTGCTCTGATTTCGAAACAAGCAAGTAAGAAACTCCAATTTTACAGAGCTGTTTCTCTGTGCCTTTAAAGATGTGTGTATGACATTTTGAAACTTTTCTACACAGACTGTGTACAAATCATTCAAGTGTTTGCAAAAGCAGGCGTGTGTATATGTGTATGTGTGTGAGTGTGTGTGTGTGTGTGTGTGTGTGTGTGTGTTTGAAGAATGGAGATCATCTTCCAAATGTCTGTAAAAGGGGAAGGTGGAGGACAACTGTTTTCCCCTGCTATCACACAGCGAAGCGTGAAGTAGGGGGAGCAGGTATCTTACCTGGAAGTAATTTTATCTTTAAGTAACTATAAAAAAAAAAATAATAAAAAAAAAATTTTAAAAAGGAGGTGGAGTGGGAATCGGAGGCTTGACACAACTTATTTTCATGCCATATTCATCAGCATGCTTTGGTGAAAATTCGTGCTCTCATGCTGGATTTTTGTTTTTGTTTGTTTGTAGTCCCTACTATTGTTTTATTGTTTCTTCTATACTGGCATACTGTCAAAGAAATCCACACAAGTCAGATGTGATTTCACACCACAACAGGAGTTGTCACCCTTGGGTCAAAGCACCAAAGTGAACATACCAAGACAACACCATGGTTACAAGCTGCACACTGTTCATCAAATTTTCACATATGTACAAAATTGAAATTGTGTGGGTAGCCAGACCTGTTTAATATACTTAAACTTCATTTTTAAATTGTGTTCTTTGACACATTTGCCATACCATGGGCAAAAAAGTTTACAGATGCTGCATTTATAAGCCTTTTCATGGAGTGGAGAGAGCAGTGTGGGCAAAGGCAGAAGGTTGGTAGTAAGGGAGGGGTAAGGGACATTTGACTGCTTTATCCCTCACCATCAACTGTCATTTTCCATTTTCCACAATGATTTGATTCTTGATGTACTGTTCAACAACATAATAATGCACAATAATTTGATCAGCTGTAAACTAAATGTGTTTCATGATCACCTGAGCCATTTCTATGAACATAACTTGTCAAATATACATATATATATATAGAGAGAGAGAGAGAGAAAGAGAGAGAGAAAGAGAGAGAGAGAGAGAGAGAGAGACAAACAAACACATAGAAATAGCTACCTACTTTCATTTAACTTCACTGGTCCTCCGTTGTCAATCAAACTTACCTTGCAATCTTTCTGACAAAAAGAAAAACGTGCTTTTCTGCTTTCGTGCGAGTATGTCTGGCACACACTTACCGCATATCCTCGTCCTGTGTAGAAGGCGGGCGGGTGACCCCTGGGCGGGCCAAGAGGGGGACTGGCTCCCATGATCCCTCTGAATCACACGCACAGATACCAGGTTTTCAACCACATGGGAAATGGAAGGCACTTGATCCTGACAGCTGCCTTCCAACGATAATCTTTTAAAACACTTATCAGGATGGGGGGGGGAGGGGGGGGGGGGGGGGGGGGGGGGGGATCTGAAGCCAGCTTGTTCTCACAATCCTGTCCTCGAAATCACCACCTTGCTTCCTACATACCAATTTTTTCTTTCTATCTTCGGGTATCTTTGTATTCCTTACTGCCACGAATAAACAGAGACCGAATGATTATACTTGTATATCGTCTGTACAGAGTATTCATCCTTCAACCATCCGGAACTCAATACCAAGAAATCATACATTCATCTTACTGCTGATCTTTCATCTCGACACCATTACAGCTCACTGTACACTTTTTTCAATGATGTCAAGGAAGAAGTAAGTGATGTGCAGTGAGATGGAAGTGATGATGTGATTCTGTAATGATGTGACAGACTGAAGAAGGGAAGTGATGATGTGATTCTGTAATGATGTGACAGACTGAAGAAGGGAAGTGATGATGTGATTCTGTAATGATGTGACAGACTGAAGAAGGGAAGTGATGATCATGATGTGATTCTGCAATGATGTGACAGACTGAAGAAGGGAAGTGATGATGTGATTCTGCAATGATGTGACAGACTGAAGAAGGGAAGTGATGATGTGATTCTGCAATGATGTGACAGACTGATGAAGGGAAGTGATGATGTGATTCTGTAATGATGTGACAGACTGAAGAAGGGAAGTGATGATGTGATTCTGTAATGATGTGACAGACAGAAGAAGGGAAGTGATGTGATTCTGTAATGATATGATGGATTGAAGTAGTGACGTGCAGCGAGATGGAAATGACGATGTGATTCTGTAATGATGTGATTCTGTAATGAGGTGAAGGATTGAGTAGTGACGTGCAGTCAGATGGAAATGTTGATATGATTCTATAATGATGTGACGGATTGAAGTAGTGACGTGCAGTGGGATGGAAGTGATGATGTGATTCTGTGATGATGTGATGGATTGAAGTAGTGACGTGCAGTGGGATGGAAGTGATGATGTGATTCTGTGATGATATGACGGATTGGAGTAGTGACGTGCAGTGGGATGAAAGTGATGATGTGTACAGACATTTAACATGGGGATAAACCTATGAAACGATGGCAAGATTCTGTTGAAAAAAAAGTTTCATGCTTTCAAGTGGTTACACCACCCTAAGGACAGAGGGAGCATCCCAAGACAACCAACGAAGTGAGCTGACCTGCCCCTGGGGGGGGGTCCTTCCCTGCCCCTCCAACTGCCCACCACTGTGCCTGCAATCTCCAGATGGCCTCCACGATTGTCCAAGGGACAGCTGCCTGCATGCCACACACACACACACACACACACACACACACACACAGGTCACACCTGACTTTACAAAACTGCATACAGCTGCTGGAACACTATATGCCTATCAACTGACGTTAGCACAAAAATTCTTCAATCTTGATACCATTCAGGCCACTTTCCCATGAGAGATCAGATTTTCACCCTTGCACTCCAACACCTGGGACTGAATTCATGTCAGTCTTCCACGTCCCAAATTTCATACCACACTGGTACTGCTTAAGAAACACGTAAAGCTGTAAACCCAATGAAAAACTCATGTGAAACTATCTTCTTCAGTCTCTAATGTTTCAGTAGTTCCTTTTCCACCTACAAGTAGCCCAGCCCCATCAATACGATTAGTTTAACACCAGGTCATCTGACTTCAACCCTACCTGGGGCAGCTGATACAGAAAAAACAGTGCCCAAACCACATAAACACTTGAATGATGCCATATTCAATTTGGTACCTGGCACAACTTAACAGATTGCAATCTGCTCTCAATCAACATCAAAGAAATTCTTCGAAGAACTCAGAAATTGGAAAACTTTTTTTTTTCTTTTTTTTTTTGCTGTCCCCATCTTCTCTGCCACCTCAATGGCAGTGCACCCACGCTGCTCATGCCGACATCCCACCAACATCCATAGCCCAGTCAGGTCCGCCACAGCCCCAGCACTAAATAAGGAGAAGTCAATGTCAATTGTCAAGAGGCAACCCACTGGAGGAGACACTGCACTGCTGCCCAGTCACTTCGGTGGTGTTCAGTGGCACCTGTTCTGATCCAACATACACTGAACACCACCTACTAAGCTCCCTACTAACAATGATTGCTTAGTCGTGGAGCCAGCGTGAGTGTGCTCTGCATCTGGAGAGTGCCACCACGTCCGTCCAACGATAGCCCCGTAGACTCACCGATACCAGTGACCCCAACAGAACTAAACCAAGGCCATAGACATGGACAGGACATCGAAACTGAGGTCACCATAACAGCTGGGCATGAAGGGCCACAGAATTCAAGACCTTTTTTTTTCTTTATGCTGATCGATGAGAATGAGGGTGATGAAGATGATGCTACCACTTTCCATTCAGGTCTGAGACTGTGTGACAGGGCTGTACTCTTCGCTTCCCTTCATAATATATCCCAGCATCAACCAGACCCGAGAGATACAGACACCTGCAATGTTGGTCAGGAAATTAGAACAACACTCTCAGAGACACATCCATTAAGTGAATGAAACTCAACTGCGTGGTCCCAGTCTACCCATCTGAGCCCATAGCAAACTCAACTCTGGGCAGAAGCCAGTCAGGGAAGAAAAATCCCACATGACCCAGCCAGGAGTCCGCGACGCTAACCACTTCGCTACAGCAGCTGGTAGAAATTGGAAAACTTTAATAAGCAAACAACATTGGGGGAATGGAAGGAGAGGGCATGAAACTGCTGGGAAGTGCCTGAAAATATATATTTCATACACTGGTCCATAATTTCTTTCTTCACTGTGATACTAACTCATTTAGAATTCTACATTCTCTGATGAAGCAATAATTAAAATGAAAGTTAGTAAACAAGAAACAGAACAGGAGGAAAAAAAAAATCAATGTTACATCAAAAAACAAAATAAAAATGAACATACAATACAAGGAGCACAAAGTAATGCCGATTTGAAATATAATTCAAGAGAAGTGAACTTTGGCAAATATACCTTCACGCATGACACAACCATAAATAAAAATGCACTAAACAATGTTCCCCAGACAGCAGTTGGCACAAAAACTGTTACATCAATAAAAAAAGAAAACAAAACATCAGGCACTCTGCTCACCTAGAATGCCTCGTCCTCTGGCCACAGCTCTGGGCCCCCCAGGCAACAGAGCGGGGGCCCATGGGACCGTCCCCTCGCCCATCACGATACATGGGTCCCGGACCTGAGTAGGGGCCAGCCCTGTAGGGGTCCGGGTAAGTAAGAGTAGTAGGAAGGGAGGGGAGGACGGGCAAAGTCCACATGAAGGTTCTCCAGCACAGCCTGGCGTAGTCGCTCCAACCGCATCACCTGTTCCATCTGCATGTGGCCAACACACAAACATTACAACTTTATGACACTTACAGAGGAAATTCAAAACATACCAGTAAGCTGTCGCTTTTCAAACTGATAGCATAATTCATGAACACATAGCACAATTCATGAAGACATTTTGTTCTGCCATCAATAACATAGCATTTAGCAGTAGTACTTGTAGGGCTTTGACATCTCAGCAAAAAGTAAACATGGAGAATCAGTAATAAAAGAATGTTATAGGCACATAAGAATCATAACTATTAAACAAAAAAAACACTTAAATTTGAGTGTTTCCATAAAAATCATAACTATTAAAATAGAACACCTAAATTTGAGTGGTTCTAATCCCATCCTCTAAAACTGATATCTTAATAACATTACACAACACACACAAGCATTAACTGACAAAATCAAGCTCTCCTGGCCAGCAGAAAAACTCAGCATTTTCTATAATCTCCCTACACTGCTAGCATACTTACCTGACCACGCCAAACTGGTGTACTGTGACCACTTTGCAAACCCAATGACCATACACTTCAGAGAAGCCTCAGCTCATCAGCGCTATTCTGACTCTTAACACCTGAGCTTCAGGACTTTCCATCACTCTATGACCCCTGAATTGGGCACCACTCTTCTTGTTTATTTCTAATTACCTGCCTCCTTTTGCTGAATGGTCCTTGTAAACTACTTTTGCTCTTTTTTTTTTTTTAGCTTTTTCAGAACTCTGGCTTACCTATACTTCATTGGCTAATCACATTCATTTTCAGCTTGCTGATCTGCCATTTTCATCTTCCTGTCTTTTACTTATTTCATAGATATACTCCCCTGACCTGTTGCTTCAGGCATCACTAAAAAACAGTCAAGTAAAAACAGGCTGTGAACAATGCTGCACTACCTGTTCAGAAGCCAGCTTAACTCATTGCCGCCTCGTCGATCACCTGGCGGGCGACGGGTTTGAGTGCTTGGCACTGACGCATCACCCGCCAGGTGATCGACGATTTTTGCGAATTTTCACATGCAGCTGTGCAGTCTAAGGGACAACAATCTTGGTATCTACAGAAAGTTTAGACCATGTCCTCTATTAGGTGATACTCACCCTTGGTGTATATCTCGCATTGTGTTCTACTTTTTTGCTCATATTATTTTTCATCCATATAGCGTGGGATAACTCTGGCTGTCCGTGTTCATCATGTTTTAGGCAACCGAAGCGTCAAAGAGTGTACTGTGCACAGAAACATCTTATTTCAAGAAGTAATTGAAAGAATAATGGAAGAACAAAATCATAATATTTAAGAACTGGAACTTTTTCCAAACTTATCGAACTTTTCCGAACTTGAATTTAAAAATAGAATCGCATGACAGAGAGGCAGATATGAGTACCTATGGTGAGTTGCACATACCAAATGATGATGAAATTTTTGCATTTTTAAATGATATGTGACAGCAGCTCTCTGTTTGAGGAATTGAGACCATGCACACAGCTGTGTGAAAGATACATTGTTTTTATGTTATTTAACAAATTGTGTTGACTACAGTTATGTTCATCTACTGATTTTCCAGTCCATACCTACCACTGGGAAAATGTTTTTGCTGAGAGCTGTTTGCCTATACTTTTCAAACCAGTAGGAGCACAGCATAAGTGTAACAACAGCCACTGTAGTATTTTTTTTCTACCCTTTACTTCTGGGTGGACAGAGGAGGTTTTCAAGCAAAAAAAAGATTTTCAAGCAAAAAAAAAAAAATGTTCCAAAAGTTTTCAAAAACATACATATTTCATTGTTGTGTTTGGTTTGGTTCTGTCTGTAGATTTTTTGTAAAAATACCAAAAAAATAGTGCGTCTCAGCATGTCACGGTTGTGGCAGAAAGTTGCGTCAAATTGAGTTAACAGATGCACCACCAGTTAGGGCACAGAGCCATGTTTAAATGAATGTGGTAATCTGGTAGAAATTTACTTCCCTGCTACAGTCTGTAGCCTTCTTCTCGAGTTACGATCTTTTTAAAGTATTTTGAGGTCGAAATGCAACAAAAAAAAAACCTTGAGGAACTTCTCTCAGCCTACTTACAGTGATACTTCACCACGGTTATCAGTGAATGTCTCAGAGCCTCTTGGCAGCAGAGGGCACAACTGTTGAGATTCCCTACAGCTAGGGCACACAACATAATGGAAAACAAAGCCAAAGAAGATTTTTTTTTTGCTGCCTCAACCGTCCCTGAAAAAATATTCAGGTTTTTACCTTTACTTTTCTGAGTGGACCTTTCCTGGTTTTTAAGCAATTTTTTAAAAAACCATTTGCCCCATTACAAATGATGACCTTGCAGACGACTATACACTTCAAATGCATCTAAGAGGGTTAACAACAGGTATGTTCACAAACAAAACGTTCCAAAAACTCACATCTTTAGAAATGGAGTCTTAACTGGGAGATAAATATGGCATGGAAACAGAATATGTCCAGGAAAAGAAAGCCCTCAATATGCAGGAAGTCCTAATTGTGATAAAAGTATGGTATGGAAACACATCAACTGCCAAGCA
The DNA here is from genome assembly GCA_016801955.1 of Conus betulinus. Taxonomy (NCBI): domain Eukaryota; kingdom Metazoa; phylum Mollusca; class Gastropoda; order Neogastropoda; family Conidae; genus Conus; species Conus betulinus. The sequence goes on along the minus strand of JADBJO010001064.1, from coordinate 442,071 downwards.
CCAGTCTTTTACATACAGGGAATCCTGCTTGGGAGTTTTGTTATACACACTGATGAAAATGTCCAAGGACAAAGTCTTTACTGGAAGGGAGTCTTCACTCAAAGGGGGGGGGGGTTTTTAGGGCTATCTGACCTGTCCGTCGCACAGGTCCACCAGACTAATGTTGCTGTTGGCACGAAGCAGTTTGTGGTGGAAACAGCTTGCCATCAAAGAAGGCCCACGGAACGCACATATGGGCAGGCACTGGAGCACCACATACATCGTTGGCAAGCAGTGCAGTTTCCACGCCAGACATGAACAGTGACGCCAGCTGTACACCCCGACCCAGGATCGTTGGCAACTGTTTTCAACAGACACAAAAAGAAAAGAAAAACAATCATTTACTTCAAATCTGAGCCTTATGCAGACCTGTTTACCCCAAATTTGTGTACCTGTAATATCTTGGACAAAAACCTGTAATTTAAAAAAAAAAAAAAAAAAAAAAAAAAAAAAAACGTAATCTTCATAATAGCAATACTTTCGGAACTTTTAAAGATTTGGAAGAGCCGGCTGTCGGCGCATAAGACCACTTGGTTGTCATCTTTGACAAGGTATAGCATGCAAGGCGAGCTGGGAAATGTCTTCTTACTACGACTGAAACAGTAGCAGACCAACTTCCCATTACACAATTTTCTTCCTTGATTTTTTCCCCCGTAATTTTAGGAAGGGGGGGCTGTAATTCCCATAATTTCGATATTTTTCCATAAAAATTACGGCAAAATTATGAGAGAAAACAGGTCTGCAAATGTCTCCAATGATAAAGCCATTCACAAAAATTTTTGCAAGTGAAAAAAGAAAAAGAACGGATGTGTATTATTTATCATCTTGCTAAGTGGTTTCTTCCATCCCCCCCCCCCCCCCCCCCACTCTTCAAGCTGAATTTTGAGGGTTGGAACTGTTGGAAATACTTGATGCTGAATTACATAGAAAAAGACACCAGAAGTAGTAGGATGAACAATGACAAGTACAGACAACACTGTAACTAAGCACTGAACTGACCTTGAGATCTTGCATGGTCTGTTCATCGTGAAGCAAGGAGGACACGGCCATGGCCAGGAATGCGTCCAACTCCTGTCGTTGCAACACTTGCCCATACTGCATCATGTACCTGGACAAATACCATTCCACATAGTCCATTAACAATCAACTCCTGTCGTTGCAACACTTGCCTATACTGCATCATGTACCTGGACAAATACCATCCACACTGTCTATCAACAATCAACTCCTCTCGTTGCAACACTTGCCCATACTGCATCATGTACTGGACAAATACCATTCCACACTGTCTATCAACAATCAACTCCTCTCGTTGCAACACTTGCCCATACTGCATCATGTACCTGGACAAATACCATTCCACATAGTCCATCAACAATCAACTCCTCGACTGCCTCACCCATTACTGACCTGTTTTGAGTGTGTGTGTGTGTGTGTGTGTGTGTGTGTGTGTGTGAATAAATTAATAAAATATATATATATATATATATGTTTAAAAGTATGATTAAAAATGGAGGTTAATTAAAAATGGAGGTTAAAAACCCATATATATATAGAGAGAGAGAGAGAGAGATATTCAGATAGATTTTTTTTCAGGCACCCCAATTAAAAACCCTTACCCTTTAGTTAAAAAAACTGCTCAACAAACTACAGAGAGGGAATGCTCCGAAACACTCCCATCAGGTGATTATCAAGTTGGTCCACACCCAAGCTGCCACATCTAAGAACAACTGGGAGGGAAAGAGGATGGGGGTGGGCGCGAAGGGAAGCTGAAGACAAGTTAGATGAAAAAAATTAAATCGAAATGGTGATTTCTTTTCAATAATTATAACAACAGGAACCTAACCTACACGTAAACATGTGTTCAGAATAGGAATGACGGTCTGCCCAGATAATGCACAAGTGCAGGTTGTGTACACAGCATACATTTAAGCAATGTCGTCAATGAAATTGGCACAAAACTGTGCTGATCGATCAGTCCAATGGTGGTCGCTGAAGTTTTGTTGAGGAAGAAAAGCAGCAATTTTGACATGAATTTCATGCAAACTGCATTGTATTTTACAAATATAGAGAGGATGACACCAATGTGTTTCAACATGACTTGGTACAGAAACAAATTCATTTTGAAAAAAAAAAAAAAAGCTTGAAGATCAACATCAACAAAGCCAACTTGATTGAGCTGGAGAACTTCTGGTTTTGTGGTCTCCTGACTTTCAAAGTTTGTGTCCAAACCTTATCGATTCAGTGGTGAAATTACTGACTGAAACAGCTTTGTCCGATTATTAAAGAGTAGAGTGGTCAACTCTGTACAAAAATTTGGTATCTTTTTAATCGTTTGAATATCCATGAAAATGTACGCAGTTTGCACAACAATAACCATGACCATCAAATTCTGCCATATCATGCTGGATAAAGATCGTAGCAGAAATGGAAATGTCTGCAACTGTTTCTGGCAACAAACGACTGACATCATCAAGTTCTCAGACCATGGGCCGAAGAGCTGCTGAATCTAGATCAGTTCACAAGTATGCAGATTTTTCTCCACATTTTGACAAGCTCTTTTTGTTTTGTTTTTTTTTTTTTTTCCCAGGCAATCTCTTATTTCCATATTCAGCGGCTTTTTCTATGCTAAATACTGGAGTTTCGTACGGATAAACAGGTCTGTGTGTGTAACACACATCTGCCTTTCAACAATGATGCATGTATAACACACTTCTATCACAGTATGACACGCTTTGTTCATTAACACTGTGTTTATAATCCTGGGTGAAACTCAACAATTCTCAAAATGCTTGACAGGTGGGGATCCAAAGTCTGTGCATTACCTTCTATCCAACTGAATTCTGGTTCACAGCATACCCACACTTGTTCCCATGCCTCACACATTCCATCCAATCACTCCTACACCCACCTTAGCACGCAGACCATCAGCACCATATGTTGAGGCACGTATTGCGAGTTGAACACCAGGTTGGTGTCACTGTGCATGATAGTGAGGAAGGCCCTCATGCGACGGCTCTTGTCGTCATCGTTTTTGCCCAGCCACATGCGTTCAATACTGGGCACCTTCCACTCCACAGGCCGGGCAACCACCGTCTTGTACACTGGACGACCATTGGCCCGCTGCGGCATCCACTCCTTCACAGACACCTCAAAGGTTCGTGGTGGGGGGTGTCTCACCTGCACACAACAATGTACACATCAGAACACCACATGGGAAGCCCCAGTCTGCAAGATGCTATTCTGTATTCCTGACTGAAAGTACTGAATTTAGGGTTCAAATTATTTGGGAAAAGAAGTTGGGCACAACGACACAGCTGAGAACTCTGAACAAGTGAGTCAGTGAGTTGACTCAAAAAACAAACAAAAAAATCTCTGACTGGAAAAAAAAAGACATAGTTCAAGGGCCGTTTAAAACCCTGGTAGGTCCAAAGACAACACCCCTGTTGGGGGAGTTCCCCCTCCCATCCTCTTCCCTGCCCAAATTTATTATATAAGCATTTTTGAAAATCCTCCTTTCATGGCCTCTTATGGAAAGCAAACTACCATGTCAATGAACCAAAAGGAAACAGCACACTGTTATCCACCTCCTTGTGTGTACTGCAGTTCCTTGTTTAATATTTCAACTTCAGTTTACAGTGTTCAAATGCTTCCGCTGTTTGGATGATCCCTGGAGTCTTTTAACCAGGTTACGACCAACAACAACATTAACAACAACTGACGTCTAATGCATTAATTACAAACTTATTCAAAGTCAAGCAACAACATCAGCTGACTGTAGACACTCCCCTTCTCTTTACACAGCAACATAAGACAAAGTAATATAGTACCTGTTCACCAAACCACATGTGCAGAAGACAAGAGAAAGGCCAGCTACAAAGAAAGAGAAAGAGCCAGGAGTTCACCTTTCTAGGCCAGCTACAAAGAAAGAGAAAGAGCCAGAGGAGTTTACCTTTCTCTTTGTAAGTGTTCTCATGGACGATTTTCAGTTTGTTGAGGTTGAATAGAACGGAGTAGATTGCCTGGCGGACTGGTCTGTACAGATCTGTGTAGGAGGGCAGTTCACGACTGAACTCATCTTCCAGAGTCACAGGCAGCTTCACTTCATTCTGCAAAATGACATCGACCAATATCTGTAGCCATTTCTTCTTTACTTTTCTCCTTCCCATCTTACTAACCCCTCTTTTCTGAATGCAACAAGACTTAAATTAAGTGAAAATGATGCACTGAGAAGGGAGGCAATTTCAATCAATGGACAGCTGAAGACACCTGGACCAGAAAGGGGACGGAAAGGCAGACTGCCCCAGCTTCAGGCTTCTGTCAACAAATATTAATCAGTTTTATGCCCAATGAAAGATTTCCCATGAAACCAAACTGTACGAAAAATTGAACTTTTCCTTTTTATGTTCTTCTTGCGACCATATCGTTTTCCTTTCCCTCCCCAGTAATACTTCCACACAACTCACAGTGGCAAGCTCATGAACAACCAGATCCAGGTTTTTCATGTTGTAGCACCTGCATTTCTTAACAGTCTACTTTGGTTGAATGACTGTTGATATTCTGTAGATCAGCCAAAAGTCAAACTCATTCTACTGTGAAAGACACTGACCACAACTGACCACAAAAAAGTGGTTATGACCCCCCCCCCCCCCCTGAAGCAGCATTGTGGACATGTCCTGATGAGCCCCACCTTCAGTGCCATGACCTACCTGAGTCAGAAGCTGGTAGACCATAGGATGCATCAGGCCTTTCTGATGTCGCTCACTGGCAATGTTCAGGATCTCTGTGGTCACCATGGGCACTTTGAGGTCCTTCTTGTTGGGACTCTCCCGTCAACTGCCCACACCATTTTTACATAACTGTCACTTTCAGACCTAATCTTCCTTTTTTTTTTCCCTCATAAACTGCAATGAAAATGTTTCATTGCTCACAGTCACTGTGCTTGACTTTTTTTTCTAAAGCACAAAATAGGCAGAAGTGAGATAGATTCAAGCTAGGTATAACAATTCACTCTCAAAGTGTAATAATGGCCGGAATAGCTCAGTTGGTAGAGCGCTGGACTTCTAATCTTGGTGATCCTGGGGCTGCAGGTTCGAATCTCCGCCAGGCCGTTTCGGTACAGGGGGATTTTCCACTCGGAGTTAACATTGGTTCTGACTCTATTTCCCATACAGCCCTTCGAATGAGACTATAAACTGAGGTTCCATGTGTGAATGCACAAATAACATCTTGCACACGCCTCAAATCCCATCACTAACTTTCTGAAGAGAAGGCCAGTTTGGCCGTTGGTATGGATGACTCATTACACATAGCGTGCACCCTGCTTAAGAAATGGAAAGAATGAAAAACTGAGAGAACAACATTGAAAGACATGGACTGGATGACATGGGAAACGACTGAAATGAAGTGCCAGCAGCACTAACCAGGTTGGCAGCCCGTTGTGTAAACGAGTGTGGCTTGTAAAGTGCTTAGAGCTTGGTCTCTAGTCGAGAATAGGCACTATGTAAGTATTCATTATAAAAATTTTAATAATGACAGCTGGCCGCTAACAACTGGTCAATGCTTTTTCTTTCCTAACATCTCTCAGTTGGAACCAACTTCCGTATTCTGTGAGAAATTCAGTGCGAGCGAACGAACGAGCGAGCAAAGCAAGCGTGTGTGCGTGCGTGTGTGTGTGCTTGTGTGTGCGTATGTGTCTGTTCATATGCGACAGCCAGCCAGCTCTACAAAGCAAAGGAACTGACCTCCAGTTTCACTTCCTCCCTTTCCATTAGATTCCTGCAAGAAAAAGAAGAACATGGAAAAAAAACATTTTTATCTACATTACTCTCAAAAACTATATCAAGGCACAGCAACCACTCGAAGCAAACACACACACACTTTCATACAAACTCACTGGGACGGAATCGGATTAAAACTAGGTTGCCGAAAGCTTGTAACATACTGTCCTCTCAAGGCTAAAGGAATTTTTCATAATGCATCACACACACACACACACACACACACACACACACACACACTCACACTCTCTCTCTCTCTCTTCACTAGCTACAAAATTTTCATATGCAGCCAGCATTCTCAACAATGAATACTATGAACGGACCTCCATTTTTCATATTCAAGATAGCAATTTTACTTCTGTTTTTAAGTGAAATAATTCAGCATTCTATTAGCTTAACTATTACCCGTACCACTTGAGCTGTTCGGGGATCGTGATCAGGTAACACAGCCCCCAACTTTGAGATTCCAGGTGCTGCAACACAACAGGTAATGTCAAAGCACTGTTATCATCCAATTGGGACATTATATCCTATCTGTTGCAAAAGAAACAGTGTGCAGTAACATCAATACATTATGACCATCTAACTTTAAGATTCCCAATGATACAACACATCACCACACACATCACATCAATACACTGACTACCAAAAAAAAATTCAGGCTTCTAGCTGCCAGTCTCACTTGTTTCAACAGTTAGCAAAATTTTATAAAAACTATGCATATACATAATAAATTTTACATAGTCTTTAAAATGACAGACAGGCATTAATTCCAGAAATGCCAAAACTGGACATATCATATAAAATATCATCTACATTATATAAAAATACAATAAATTAACATATGCACATCAAAGTTTGCTGATGACGCACGTCTGGATCACGTCAGTATAAATATACAGCCAGTCAAGGAAAGAGCAGGATACCAAATGCCTGTCACAACTAGTACACATGCACACTTCACCCCACTAGACCTACTAAGACTATACAGTATACTACAAACAGCCCTTCTCCACTCCCCCTCTCCACCCATCCTTCACCTTCATCATCTCTTTCCACCCCATCCCTCACATTCATCATCCCTCCACTCCTACTACATCCACCAAAACAAATTCAGGGTCCTGTCCAACTCTGCGCATAGCACTCAACCTTCAACTCCTCCTCCTTTTTTTTTTCTCTAGATAATAAAATTAGGTACTCCAAACCTTCTTTGTATGACTAAGGGGCAGTGTGCTGTCGGCCCACATTCAACTGTGATTTTCTACAAATATTTACTAATAAATCAAGAAATAAAAGTACGCCTGACAAAACCCGTATTTATCTTTAATTTCCATACTTTGTCTTTTATATTTTTGGTGGTGAGTGTGTGTAAGCGTGTGTTGAAAGTTTGCGCTGTTACGGAGTAGCCGCCAGCGTCGGCCGCCATGCGCGCGTCTCGCTCCGATCACTGCCTTTCGTCGTCTGCTATGCGCTCGGTGGCACCGTTAGTAGTTCTAAAAATAGTATGCTGCTAAACAGGAAGAAGAGTCATCCCCGTAACGTCTCGTGTGCGAAGTGAAGGCATTCAATGGAAAATTCAGACTGAAAAAAAACCGTTTTAAAAATGTTTCATGTAAAATTTCCAGAATAAAACCAAGAGCGACACTTATACTTTTACACTCACGCAAATCTTCAGGGTTTAAACTATATTTGAGTAAAAATTTTGTTTGTCCGTTCAAATGCCGCGGAGCGCAAAGCTATGAAACAAGCCGTGGTGCAGCTTCGACATCGACACGAAAATTGAAATGGCGCTAAGTACAAGACGGCATGCGACCCGTAAATATTAAACGGAATCTATCGAATATCGACGAGTCGTCTTCAAACCACGCCGTTCCGGCTATTTTGAATGGTAAGTTGCAACCTTTTCCATCAGTTTTACATCACGATTTAACTATATTACTGTCATATATTTTGAAGATTACTTTTTTTTTGTTGACGACCGAAAACATCAGACCGGAGTAATGGTGGGGTCGTGCTGATGAGAGGAGTATGTGTTTTGTATTTTACACCAAATTAAAACTGCTGCTTAGATTTTATGGATATTACAGGTGTAGTTTGTATGACTTCAAGGCTTATTTTCTGTTGATTTTTTTTTAACCAGATCTTTCCTGTTCGACTTAAATATCAAATTTATATAGGTCACGTGACCATGCCCAACGACGCTTTTGAGGCCTATGTCGAATGAACAGCTGAAACTAGCATAGTTCCAGTAGGAAAATGTATAGAATATTAGATCTAGTTTGCAAAGTGAGACGACTGCAGGCGGAAAAAATCTAAACAAATCTTTAAAAAACGTTTGTGACCTGCAAAAAAAAAACGTCGACAAACGAATCATGTGTTTTGTCTGTGATTCGTTTTGTCCATGTTTTTGGGCAGTTCGCAAACATTTATTTAAGCTTTGTACAGAATATTAATTTTGTGCCTGTATTTCCTTTATCAAATAAATCAAGCAGAGATTCTAAAACACTTGTCTTATGCACTCCATTGTCATTGGCAGTTGGTGATAATGTATGTTATGTGTGTGTGTGCGTGATTCTGTGTGTGTGTGTGTGTGTGTGTGTGTGTGTGTGTGTGTGTGTGTGTGTGTGACTGAATGGAATGGATTAGCTATCATCATGATTTATCAATTAATGACAACCCTAACTCAATTTATTTATTACTTTTTTTTTTTCAGGTGCTCCAAACTGTGCAGTTAGTGTCTGCTACAACGGGCATTGTTCTGGTCAACATACACTGTAACAATGGCCAGTTCTACACAAACTTTCTCTCCATGACTAAGAAAGAGCCAGTGGGCTGTTAACCCACATTTGACTGTTATTTTCTCCAAATGTTTGAAAATTAATCAAAAAATGAAAATACATCAGACAAAATCTGTTATTCATCTTTCATTTCCATACACTGTCTTTTGTAACTTTTGATGGTGATTGTGTGTCAGCGTGTGTTGAAAGTTGGTGCTGTTTTACTGATTAGCTGCGAGCCTTGGCCAGCATATGCACATCTCACTCCTATCCCTTCCTTTGGTTTTCTACACTGTGCTCGTCCGGATATTTATCAATTCTAAAAATGTATGCCAATTAGAAAGAGGAGCAATTCTTCAGGCTTTCAACTACAATTAAGTAAACCTTTAAGTTTGTCCATTCAGTTCCTGCTGGCAAGGGGGTATGGGGCCAGGGTAAAAAACTCAAGGGATGAGTGTATTTATTTTGTAATGGCATTGTTATATTCAGTATTTCTTGGCAGTCATATATATAAGTTTCACTAATATATGGAAGCATAGGCACTGGAGAATTAGGATGGAGGGGAGGAAAGGGGGGGTGGGAGAAGAGGAGGAGGGGGGGGGGGGGGGGGGGGGGGGCAAAGTTTCTTGCTTTTTAATCTTCTGAGCATTACTTTTGGTACAAATGTCAATCATATGTTTTCATAAGATCATGCCAAGCAGAGATATTTAATTTGTATACGTAATGTTTACATGGCACACAAGAAGTTAGGTAAAAGGGTGGGGGTGGGGGTGGGGAAGGTGGGTATGGGGGTGTACAATTGTGCTGACACGCTTGAATGTCTTCTTATTGGATAGATCTTGTAATCCTGATCATTTTGATATAAGTTACATGCTTGTATGTCAATTGAAAGCAGGGATGTGTCATTTTATAACTTGTTTTGGTTGCCGATATGGAGGAAAAAAAAGTCAAAATGAAGATTTTGGCATTTTTAGGAGTGTGGTAGTCGGACTCTGCAAGAGCCTCAGGTCTGAAAAAAATTCAGTGTATATTACAAGTGGTTGACATCAATCACCCACAGTTTCAGACATGTCACTTGCCAAATGGCCGAGTTACAGGCCTCCAAACATGGCCCGTATGGGGAATTATGACTGTTGTAAAAAAATTAAATATTTAAAAAATCATAACTTCGCTCCTAATTAAGCTACAGCTATAAATTTTACATAATTTTCTTAGTTTTAAGTTGTTCTATAACCTTGACCTATTGAAAACAACAGTCAAAAACATTTTAAAAATCACTTTGGAGTACCTAATAAAATGAATTTCTGTCTTGCATAATATTACAGAAACTGCTTTCTGTCTACTAAGCAAAAGGTTTAACACATCTATCATTCATTCAAAAACAGCAACAACAAAAGAAAAAGAAAAGACAAATCCAAGAATATGTGTAGCAAACACAAGTTGAACAAAAGCTGTTTCAGCAATCAGATACTTAATCAACATAGATCGCAACACATGGGCACAAATGCACATAAAGACAGATTACTTTTTGGTCGAGGGCGGTACTTGAGGAAACCGCCTGCCGTGCCACTGCGATAATACTGAACACACTGCTTGAATTTGCTGATGAGCTCTTTGTTCCCCTTCTTATAGTTTCTGCACACACACACAGAAACATAGTGTCAACACACACACAAATGCAGAATGAACTCTCTCTTGTGTACTTTCAGCTTTGCAGGCTAGTGTAAACACATACCATGACAACAGGAACAGAGAATGAACATGTTTACTATCAGCTTTACAGGTTAAAGTACTGAAACATTAACATGAGTATAAACAAGCTATTCATGCACAGCAGCAACGCAGATTACATGCAACACACTCTCTAGTAATAAATGTCACATGTGACACACCCTGACTGCAGCCAGATCAACATCAGCATTAACAAACTACCCACACAATGCAGCAATGTTATGCTGCATGTGATACACAGAAAGATCCACACACCTGTGCATCCAAAATCTGCTGCTAGAGCATCTCCCCCATTGAGACCTTAATATCTTAGGGAAAACAGTTAAAAGTGTCTTTAGAAACTTTGTTCCAGTTTCTTCTGAAAGCTGTCCACTTCCTTTCAGTTCTGTTTGATTTAAATCAACTGCAGGCATAGAACAGTTCAGAAGTTTTCACAGGAAAATGACTTTCTTGTTGCATTTTGTAACAGAGAAAAGTCAGTCTCTAAAGTTACATAAAATAATAGAAAAAAAAGGACCAACCCTTGTCTCTACAGTTACAACAACAATAACAAACAAAAAAAAGAAAAACAGAAAAACCCAACCCTGAGAAACTGACTTTCACATGAACTGTGATTATACCACCCACCACTTGCTTTACTGCAGTATCTTCATTATCTGATATTTTTCTCCTCATCTCCCTCACCCCTGTGGCTAAAGCACCATTACTGGCCTATTTAAAAAAAAAACTTCCCCAAACTGAAAACAGTTTCACAGTCAAATCAATGTGGCTTCATCACCAACTTTGAAAGTCGGCAACAGCTACAAGTTTTCAACTTGACTGAACTGGCTTTGTTCATGTCTATCACTTTTTTTTACTTTTTAGATTTCCAAAATAATTCATCTCTAGGGGGGGGGAAAATCACAGTACTCGCCTCTAAAACTTTGCTATTTGTTCTATTTTCAAAACAATCTGAAATTTCTGAGGAATTTGCTTCAATACTACTGCTGTCACTGCTCAACAGAACTAAAGCCTCCACCATTTGTGAAAATTGGTTTGTTTTCCTCATAAAATATCTCTAATCACATGCAAGTCTGCTATTTCTCTGGGCAACTTCCCAACAAAGTATTACTGTGTCATCACTGTCCAAAGATGAAAATGCTTTAAAACATGTGACGGATACACAACTTGCAATTTTCTTCATAAGAATAATCAGGCTTTGTTAACATTGTGTTCCACCTCTTGATCAGTTTTCACTCTCTTTTTTTTTTTTGCCTGCCAATCCAATGATTCACCAATGTTGTTTGTTTTCTAAATTACAACAACAAAAAGGTATGTGAAGTTTACATACTCATTTTGTTTTCAAACTCTGAACAAAATTACATGGTGTGAAGGGAGGCGGGGGGAAATGGAGGCATAAGGACTTTTTAGTACCTTCCTGTTCCATGACCCTACTCCCACTCTCCCCACCCCCCCATCCCATCCCTCCCCATGGATCCCCTATATCATACATATTTTCATTCAATCCATACAATACGTAACAAAACAGTGACAGTATTCTAATAACTTCGCAGCCAAGGGCTTCAGGACCGTATGTTCACACATTCAGAAATAACTCAGATTTAATTCAAGAACAGTGTAACACTGGTTAGCAAGTGCAGAATTGATCTAACTTTCTAAGGAAAGACCTATTCAGTCCTGCTAAACAATCTGAATCATAATCAGCTGAGAGGACAAGTCATCTTTGGACTAGGACTGAACAGGCGCATCACAGATGACAGTTCACAGATTACTGCTACAATAACGCCAACACAAGATGGCAGAATAAATAGTGAACAGCTTTAACAGCAAAATCATTTCCAAAAAACACTGCCAGCACTTCAACTTAGTAGACTGCATTGCCAACTTGGAAACTATGTCAATGACGACTGGACTAACTGTGGCATCAGTGCAAAAGAGCACATTATGAGGGAATGCAGTCACCAGCTAAGCAAGCCCAGCTGCAACGCACATGATGCAAGCAGACATGTACAGGTGAAGTTCAGCTGATCATCATCTTTCAGACTTCCCACTCTCTCTTAATTCTCTTTTTTTTATCTGCATACATTGTGCTGCTTCTCTTTCAATTTCTGCCTCAATGTATTAGATTCTGCCATCTTTTTCCTCAGCACCTATACCATCCCAGACCACTTGTTGGAAACATCTGGAATTCTGTTCACTGACACACCTTCACAACATCCACTTTAGTGCTACTCAAATTGTTCACCAACAACTGCGATTACACACTGTGCAACAGTGATCTGTTGGCCCTGCTCATTGATGCACTGCATCAGATGTAGGAGTCTTAAAGATGTCTGAAAAATGCTGTAAGCAACATTACCTCCCTTATCATCTGAAAGAGGAGCACCTGGACATTAAGCCTTCAAAAGATGTCAGTGCTTCCTTATTTTTCATTGCCATTTATTGCCGATCCCGACATAGATAACACGTAAATAACTTTTCTGCACATGCAACAAAAGGTTTTGTTTGAGTGGCCATCAGAATCAGCAGCCAGCCCATTTCATTTAATAAACTTTTTCTCAAGCCAAGCTACAATAAACATGTTTCTTCCATATTTCATTCCCTTTACATTCAAACTTGAGAAAATCATCACTAATTATCTGAAAGTGGAACTCAAGCGATTCATATGTGTACTTTCATGTTTAATTGACATATTGCTGAAACATCTCCCACAAAATTCAAAATGGCAGCAGAACACACCAGAACGCATGCATAGTAAAGAGCAGCAACACTGCCATTATCTTCATTTTCAGACTATACATTTATGCTATTGTCATTTTGATTATATATATATATATATATATATATAATATATATATATATATATATATATATACTCTGAGGCTTTTTTTTTCATCACAAAACTCAGAACAAAAGAGTCCTAACATGTTATATTAATTTCATATATACTCTGAGGCTTTTTTTTTATCACAAAACTCAGAACAAAAGAGTCCTAACATGTTATATATTAATTTCATTCAGAACAGACAACAAAATCTAAAAGTTTTACAGTACACAGAGACAAAAGCTTGAATTACATAGACTTTCAACACCTTGGAATTAGACCCTCAACCCCCACCCACCCCTCCCAATAAAGGACTGAACATAATTCTCCAAGAATCATGTGAAGTCGGATGGACACAATGAACATATATCTTAGTAAAATGAGTAACGCAAGTTTGTGTAACACTCATCGACTCGTGTTGATCAACATCAGTATGAACACTATCCACACTGTACAGATGCTACATATATAAAACTGACGCACAATTAAGTTCAGAGTGACACACTATACACACTAGCACTACCAGTAATATATGTTACAAGAGATCAATCTACCATAAACGGACTGATACAGGATTACACAAACACACTATCCACTGACAGCACAAACCAATGTTACAGGTTTTCTTTTTCCAGTAAATGAGTAATGCAAGTTACATAAGAGACGTACGTGCTATCGACATTTTCACTCATTGATGAAAGTACGTTACCAGCATGATAAACAAGCAACCCACGCACTGCACCAATGCAAGTTATTCATGACACACACAGCAACTGAAACCTGATTTACATCAGTATGAACACATGATCCACACTGCAGGTTACATGTGACATACTCTGCAACAATACAGGTAATATGTGAATTGTGATAGCTATACTGCAAGCTGTATGTGATGTTGCAAAAATGCTCGTTATATTTGACGCATACAGTAATATTGCTGATCACATGACATACTGTGATAACGTGGATTACATGTGATAATGTCGATTACATGTGACACATACACCAATAATACAAAATTTATGTGACACATACTGTAATTCATGTGACACATACTGCTTTAGTGCATGATACATGTAACATATTTGTGCAGGTTACATGTGCTTAAAACTATAATAATGCAGGGGTACATACAGGGTTACATGTGACACATACTGTAATAATGCAGGTTACATGCGACATATACTGCAATAATGCAGATTACATGTGACACATGCTACAATAATGCAATAATGTAGGTTACATGTGACATACCCTGCAATAATGCAGATGACATGTGATACATGCTACAATAATGCAATAATGTAGGTTACATGTGACACATACTGCAGATTACATGAGACACATGCTGCAATAATGCAGGTCACATGAAACAAGTTTGTCAGGGGCTGACACAAGTCACCGGCAATAAAATTGTTTTTATACATGAAAAAATTACATAGGGGCAGCCTTACCACAATTAGATTTTAAAGCCAGACTTTTCTCTCTTTTCTCTCTAAGAAAAAAAAAGGTGAAGAACAGACCTGAATCCTTTAACCATACTTATCCTTTAACCATAGAATGCAGTTGCTTATATGCTAAGATAACAAAATGTATAACTCTCCAAGGTGCTCATTGACACACAAACTATCCTATCAAGAACATGCTTTAGGCATCAGTCAACCCTTAAAATCGGAAGAGATAAGGAACAAGCTGCATTAACCTGTGCAGACAGATGGCAGGTACTGCAGTGGACATTTTTTCCACAGTGGTATCACAAAAAAAATCAATTTTGCAGACCAGCTGTCATAATCCTAGAAGCGCAATTCCCAATGACACTCTGGATCATTCCACCTAGTCTGACCACATGACATCACTGACTGCTGATTTTAGCTTCCAACTGTTATGTACTTGATTTTAATGCTACATCAAGTCATCTGAAAGAGTGTATACATGTGAGTACTCCAATTCTGCTATCCACAATGGCTGACAAGAGTTTCTACTCCTGTACAAAGACGCATTCAGGGAACTTTCTGAAGACAACAGGAGTGAGGAGGATGGTTGATATCAGTGTCATCACATTAGATATGGATGACAGGGTGAAGTCTGTGTCTTTGCAATGGACAAGTGGGTGCAGTCTGAATGTGATCAGCACACCTTATCCAGTCTTTTGCACACAAAAAAAGAAATTGCAGCACCAAGAAATGATGACTGAATTACTGTTTGAAACAGATAGCAGAATCTAATTAAAAGAACCTGAAAATCAAACTCTAGCTGATAATTAACGACATCATGAGGATCTTGGTGCCAATAATCTGACCCGGAGTGATCGTGATCAACATAAAGTCTTATATCTTCTGAGTGTTCATCTTCATGATCAGGAATTTTCAGTGGGTATACTTACATAGGGATCTCAATAGTTCAGACTTCAAAAACATGTTATAAAGTTAGGTGCTGTGTTCAAACATATTCTGAATTAGGATTGTGAATAAAAACAACACACACACAAAAAAAAAAAAAGGATTTTTTCCTTTCAGTTTTTGTGTAGAAACACACTTTTATCATTTCATTCTTAATTACTATGTTGGATCAGTAGAACAAACAAATCGTCACAAACATTCATGTCAACTTCTGCAGTCATCCAACAAGGTGTACAACATATCATTCAGCGTACAAAAGAAAAAAAAAAAAGCATGAGGCATGTGGTGCTCTATAACCCTAGAAAGCATCATTTTTCATGATTAATAGCATTCAATAGGCAAAAATAAAAAATAAAAACGGAAATGCACTAACACAGCAAGTTCTTCCCACATACCTTTCTGTCCAGCAGCCATTATATGAGAAGATAAGTAGTTTCTCGTTCTTCATTTTCACTGTCCTAGATGTTATTTGTTTTTGCCTGAAGAAGACCCAAGAGGTCCAAATGCATTGTGTCCATACTTTCTTTGTCTATGTCCTTGGCGGTAACTCTGTCTTTATAACTTTTGCTTCATTTTCCGCCTTCAGTCACTCCGTTTTGAAACTTCTTGTTTTTGATTTAACAATAAAATTGACTGTTACCTGACAGCCAAATGAACAGAACAAAGGACACACAAAAGCAACACTACCACACAAAAAATGAAATGCTGATCTAAATTAATATCAGTAAGAAGTCTGGGAGGGGCAGGAATGAATGTGACAGAAAGCTTAGCACACACTTACTTGAAGACCAGCTCAGCCACTTGGTCCAGGTCGTCAACTGCCTCCAGGTTCCGAACAAAGTTACAGGTCATCTTGATTGTCGCCACATCCAACTTCCCTCCAGACTTCTTTAAAAAGAAAAAACATTCAACCCAATTCTGTTTTGTAAATACTTATCCATAGAATGAAAAGGACAAAAACTACTTAAGTTAAAATCTTCGCAACTTTCTATCCATTTACTTTCCCCACACACATAACAGTATTTGTCGCACTGTTTTTATTATGGAGTAATTAACCCACTTTCCCCCCTGACTGTTTTTGTTTGTCTGGTTTTTCATTTTAGTATTCATACCTTAACAACTGAAAACTTCCAGAAGGTATAAAGGAAATCAAATACTTACTGCTGAATGTAGAAAGTCTGATGACCAGGTGATGAAAGCCTTTTTGTCTTTCAGACAAAGCAGCTTGTATTCACCAAGTTGTTTGATGTGTGTCGACACCCAGTGTATATTCCCTTGAAATTTATTCAATACCAAAGATACAGGCAAAGGGAAACTTTGGGGGGAATAAAATTCAGTCTGCTGCAGGCTATTGAGACATGTACATTTCAAAACAAAAGTTGGTGCTTTTGGTCGTCTTTCAAGCTCCTGCATCATCCTGTCAAAATGGACGCATGCGATATTGAAATAATGCACAGACTTACATGTGAGCAAACAGTTGTGATATACTTCTACCCTTAGTCTGAAAATCTAAAACATTTGAAAATTCGACTCTCTGGATGATACACAACGTACTGAATGGGTAGCCCTGTATTAACTTCATCATCACTGTTATGGTTACCATTGATGCAATGTCAATTGTACAGTCTTTGTTGGTGGGCTCAGACTAGGCTGGACAGTCTAACCTCAGTAATCACTAAACACAATGCATATCATTATTCTACTACACATAAAATTCTGCATAAATCTGTACACACACACACACACACACACACACACACACACACACACACACACACACAGAATAACTTGTTCAACCATTTTTTCTTTGGGAAAAAAAAAAAATATATATATATATATATATATATATATATAAATATAACACACATAATACATTTTTTGAATGTGAACATATTTTATTTTTTAAAAAAAAAAATCTTGACTCAAGAACTGGCACCATTACAGTCCAAGTACAAGTAAATATTACCAAATTCAATTCTAAATCAAGCAGCTGCCAGATGAGATTTGAAGAACTCAGTATGCACATTATCAGTTTATCTGGACTCTAGTGAAGAACAAACACATCATATTCAACACACATACCTGCAGCACTGCGACTATATACAAACCCTACTGTATTAACATCATCATAATTCTGCTTTTTTTTCCATAACATTAAGTAAGACTTCAGATGAATGTATTTCATTACCTTATTTTTTCGTAACATTAAGACAGACTTCAGAAGAATATATTTCATTACCTTATTTTTCCATAACATAAAGACAGACTTCAGAAGAATGTATTTCATTACCTTATTTTTCCATAACATTAAGACAGACTTCAGAAGAATATATTTCATTACCTTATTTTTTTCAACAACATTAAGACAGACTTCAGAAGATATATATTTCATTGCCTTTTTTTTCATAACATTTAGACAGACTTCAGAAGAATATATTTCATTACCTTATTTTTCCATAACATTAAGACTTCAGAAAATATATATTCATTATCTTATTTTTCCATAACATTAAGACAGACTTCAGAAGAATGTATTTAATTACCTTATTTTCATCCACTTGGTTTTGTACATTTGTAGCTTTCCTAAAAAAAAAAAAAAAAAAAAAAAAAAAAAAAACTTGGGAATACTTTTAATTTTTCGTCAAACAATAAAATCAATTCTCTAAATACCACTACTACTACAATTCAGTTGTTCACCAACAGTATTACCACTGCTAGACACTCAAAAGTACATTATAGAGAACTATGGGTACTTAACAGTCGGTCTTTCCCTTCATTAAACAATGTATGCATGCATTTGATTATATCACATTCTATCTTTTTTTAAGATTAGAATCAGTTTCCTGCCCTGAAGATCATTTTGTAAAATCTATGGGTCACTGGTAAATTATACCACGGCACAGAATCTCACTTGTTTTCTTAACAATTTAAATCAATAAACACAAACTCGGTTATTCCTTTTTTTTTTTTTTTTTACAGATTACATGTAAAATGATAAACCAAATGCAACAAAAGCTGCTAGCCAGATGTTGTCCTTTAAAGTACACACACACACACACACACAAACACACACACACAACACACACACACACACACACACACACACACACACACACACACACACGCACACACACACACACACACACACACACTGTCCCCCTGTAGGCAACACTGTTTCAAGTTAAAAACACGTTCCAGTTTCCCCTAGTTGTGCTTTGTGAAGACTGAAGCCAATACAATGCATACATCAAGAGTATTGTCCTGTATTCTATCTCTCCATATGTGCATACACACTGTATGTGCAGGTCAGTGTTTTCAAAGTGCTGTCTTCTAGTTCTACTAACAGCAGAAGATCACAATGTCTCTGTGCTTCTGTATGGCAAGTGAGAATTCTGATCACTCATGGTCCATCAAAAATCAAAACAAAAAATATTAGTAAAGCTTTCCTATTGTTTTTTAGACCACTAGCACTAACAGACGTTTGTCTTGTTTTTAAGATTAAGTGGATTTTAAATTGACACGAGCTTAATCATATGACAACATAGCTTACTAAACTTTGTTTTTTCCAGGGTTACTTCAAATTCTTTTTCATCATAATTCCTGCATCAGCCTGCATATGTTAACACAAGAAACCAGCTACCTGTACCTACTTTCATCATAATCCCTCATTCCTGTGTATCAGCCTGCACATGATATTACAAAACCACCAGCTACCTGTATATACTTTCATCATAATCCTCATTTCCTGCATCAGCCTGCACATGATATCACGAGAAAACCAGCTACCTGTACCTACTTTCATCATATTCCTCATTCCCTGCATCAACCTGCACATGATCACAAGAAACCAGCTACCTGTGCCTACTAGTACTTTCAGATACTCCTGCGGACACCCCCTGTATAGGAGTGGAATTTTGTAAGTATGACCCTTTTTTATCCCGCCATTAAGGCAGCCATACTCCAACTTCGGGGAAGGTGCATGCTATGTGTAATGTGTCATCCATACCAACAGCCAAACTGCCCTTCTCTTCTGAAAGTTGGATGATGGGATTTACGTGTGTGCAAAATGTTATGCACGCGTGTTCACACACAGAACTTCGATTTATACTCTCATTCAAAGGACTGTATGGGAAATGGAGTCAGAACCAATTTAACTCCAGGGGAAAAATCCCCCTGTACCGAAACGGCCTGGTGGAGATTCGAAACCGCAACCCCAAGATTACGAGTGTGGCGCTCTACCAACTCAGCTATTCCGGCCCCCACTGAAAAATTAATTAATGTTTAAAAATCAGCCATACAATTGACATCCTTAAGGCTAATGAAGGAAGTATGCCCTAGGGGCGCCCAACATTCTGCTTTAAAATTGTGGATAATAGTTATACACACACAAATTTTAACATTACAAAGCATCTAAACAACACACACAAAAAAAATGCCACTCCCAGACCAAGACATCCCTGAGTTAACAGCTAGAATCTAGTCCCCACTCCGGACAGTGTGTACAGTCTCACTGCCTGCAAAAGGTTTCCAGATTAACCAAAAAAACAAAACTGCCATATCATGAATTTTGACCAGAGAAGAAAGTTTAAGAAAGTTTCCAGCACAAAGGCAAAAAAAAATAGGCCATAAATGCAGAAAAGACAGGACAGCCATATTGATACTCCCACTGAGAACACACACACACACACACACACACACACACACACACACACACACACACACACAGACAAATGAGGTAGAGTCAAAGAGCGAGGCAAAAAAAGAGAAAATGATTAAGGCATCTTTGGCAAAGAACTTCAACATGGCAGAAAACACACTGTACGAAATCTTTTCTAAAATTTTACTCTCCAAATATAAATGTGTAACAAAACAAAAAACTGATAAATAAGTGTGACGACTATCCTTGTATCAACAATATCACTGTTTGCCTCATTTTTATAATAGGGGGAAACACAGACTACACTAATCAATGCACTGAACTTACAGGATTCAACTTTGACACAAAAAATGAGCACTCACTTTGGACTTCTTCTTTTGGTCTGGGAACTGGCTGCGGAACTCTTGAAGGTCTGCATCGGTGAGAATGTGATTGCCTGAAAAAAAAAGTCAAATAGAAACAGCAAACAAAGCATTTTGCTCCCTATCCGTTATCAAATTTTAAGTCTACGCACTAGTATAGTATGAGTTTCAGGGACTGAAAGCAAACCACATGTTTGGTGAAGTAAAAGTTCATAAGCGTGGAACTCTTGAAGGAAGACAGTGTGAATGGTGAGGCAGACCTGCAATTTAAACTTAAGTTAGCCAAATGTATCTAAGCTTTTGTAGAATGAGACAAGAAGAATCTAATGCAAATTAATGTGCATGCAGCTATGCAAGACACATCTGCTTTCACTCAATACCATGCTTTCGAATTTGGTGACATGTTGAGAAATAGTCCACATACAGTATAGAATGCAGGCAAAAAACATCAACATAAAATTTGAATGGAATTAGTAAAAAGGAAGAGCTAATGAAACTGATCAACACTGAATACGGAAGATCGAGCAGACCAGTCATCTGTCACATCCTCCCCCTAAAATTCTTTACATTTACTGTCAGCTGACCAACAGTATATTTCAAATGCCAATACTAAACTCCTTTTCAATGTTTTTTGAAAAACATACACTCAAATATGAACAGAGATTGTAAAATTTTCATTGTACATACATCTGGATTAAATTCATATTTGCAGGCATCCTTTTTTTCCAGAATTTTTTTTCCCAACGCAAACCGTTAAAGCTTGCAGTTGTAAAAATAATAATTATGACGAAGAAAATTTCAGTAAACATTACATTTTCACTGAATATGCAGTTTGGGTTCCCCCTCCCTCCTTTCACACACACACACACACACACACACACACACACACACACACATTAAACAGAAACATCCGCTGATAGTGATACAGACATATAATTATACACTCCTGTCCCAGAAGATCCTAAAAAGAATAAAATATTGAGGCAAAAATAAAAGAACTTAGTGGTTTTGCAATCCTTACTTTTACATTTTACACATCTTTCGACAGCTGAGAACTGGCCTCGTAGTACTTTTTCTTCGGGTTGAGCAGCCACAATCAACTTGCTGATTTTTTTTGTTGTTTTTTTTCTGCTGTTACTTTGGGGGGAGGGGGGGTAACTTCCTGGTGGGTTTGAAAACAAGGGGAAACCAAAAATGATAATAAACACGTACGCTACTAACATTACTCAGAAAAAAAAAAAAAATTTAATTGGTGTATTATATTACAGATTTCAAATCAAATCAAATAAACTTTACTTTCTCAGAAGTGAAATAGTAATTAGGTTGCACACATGACATGTCTGTCACAATTAATTTGACCCCCCCCCCATAACCCCCCCCCCCCCCCCCCCCCCCAACCAAAAATAAAATTGTGGTTAAATATAGATCTTTTTCATGAAAATTTTTTTTTAAACTGCTTGTTAAAAAAAATACAAATGGTTTCATATTGCCATGATTCTGCACACACAAAAAAATAAAGCACAAGGGAAGTAAATCTTTCAGCCGAGAATCAGGTGATATAACTTATTTCTTTTGCTTATGAGCTCCCTGGTTTACACTTGCAGCAAAGCATAACAAAGCCACAGTGCTCATTTCAAATCCATGCAAGAAGAAACAAATTAGTTTTTTTTTACTTTTAAAATTACTTGTTATACCAACTCTATATATTTTTTTCTTTTGGCTTATGATACATTCCAAATCCAACCCATCCCATCCTTTAATTACAAAAATTTAAAGAATATACCTCTCAAACTTTAATTTTTAAGATTGTTCTTTTGAAATACATCAGACCTGGAATATGTTGATAATGCATACTTTGTGACCAGGGTTTGTGACCCAGAGTTGATCCACTTTTCTAGGCAAACAGATTTAACTCTTAATCTTTCCTCAGTTGAAAACTTGTTAGTTGCTAAGGCTTAAAAATGCCTCAGATCATTCGATGTTCTACTGGGTGGATAAGCTTTTCTATCATTTGTTTCTATAAGGCATGAAAAATGCCAGTTAAGGCTTGTTTGGGACAGAATAATTTCTTCCAACCCATTCCTGATGATCAAACACACACTGCATCCCACAAAAAGAAAACATTTGGAAGAAACATGCTTTTTTGTTTTGTTTTGCTTTTTTAATTCATAAATGTAATGTTACTATAAATTTTCATCAAACACAAAATGGCAAAAACAAGACTGATGCTAATTGTATAAACTGATCAAGAGTTATCTTTAACCCTTATAGTTATACTGTGGAACCTGCCCACTGAGGAACTTGGGTTGTGAATGCTTTTAATCATACAGCCACTATATCTTATTTTGCCACTTGGTGAAGATTATAAATTGCATCAATATTCTGATGAAAGACAATGTAGACAAATAAAATGCAAAGTTTTGAGTGTCAGAAATCACAATATGTGGGAATAGTTCCTGCCCTGATACTGTACATGAAATAACTACAGTCAGAGGGGCAATTCTTGTTGCTTAGAGCCTATCGGACTGCGATGTGTCATCTTACAATAGATGTCGAATGGAAGACGCCTTTAAATTACTAAAAAAAAAAAAAAAAAAAATTGGGATACTTAAATTTAAACAATAAGACATTCTGCACTGCTGCAGCCTACACTCCCAATTTGATAAAAGTTGGGTGTGTGTGTGTGTGTGTGTGTGTGTGTGTGTGTGTGTGTGTGTTTTCAAATGCAAGTGCATTTATGACCTTGTGTAGTTTCCTAGATCCTTCACTCATTTCAGAATATTTGCCTTGGTACAGAAGGTACAACATACCAAGCAGAGTAGCAAGGATGCTGAAGCGGTTGGGATTGAGGTTCAGACATTTTGCAATCTCGTCCATGATGTATTCCTTGGTCTCCAGTGAACCTTTGTACGTCAACTTGAGATTATTGGAAGAGAAGTAACGAGGGGGGTCAAAGATGATGTAAAGGGGATTCTGTGCAATGATTCCATGCAAGTTGTGCTCACGGCAAAAGCCAATGACTTCTTGATAGTGATCATCAATGGAGCAAGCAACGGTCACTGCCATGTGAGCGAGTGCCATTCGGAGAGCACCCTGAACGAAGACTGGAGCACTCCACCATACTTTCGGAGGAGGGGTGCCTCTATTTCCAATGTGTCTGAACACATTTACGCACTTTGTCCTTTTGTTCAAGCTGATTTGAGACCCATTCCCCAATCTTCTCTTTCTCCAAGGCTCCGTTGAACATCACCACCAAATCCATGTTAGCATTTCGACATGCTTGGATAAGATTTGACAGGAATCCTGTCATGCGATTAAACTGACCGCCACATACCCAATCAGAAAAGAACCCTCCGTAGAGTCTGTCCAAACAGCACTCGCCATCAACGACGAGACAAAATCGTCCATTTCCGCCAATTCCAACACCCCTCTTCCCCTGCACAAACCCCCTCGAAATTTTTAGCAAGTCGACAGAAACGCATGCACTACCACATTCAGTGTCCAAGAATTCTCCCAAATCTATTATCCCCATTTTGCTATTATAGCGTTAAGTACTGCACATAAACACTGTAGTTCTTAAGCACAACCAATGACGAAGAATCGAAGAAGAACAAAAGATCACGACACGGCGTCGTCTTTTCTCAGCTCGTGTCATCCATGTGTGCCTTGTGTATGTGCCGGTGGAGATCATGTGACCAGAACGCCCGGATGCAAATCCCACAGGTACTTAGAATGGAGTGAATTAGGGATCTGAATTTGATTTGCCCATTCGAGCTCCAGAGATTTCTTTTTTTTCACATGCATAAGTTTGCAGGATGTGTAAAATTAACTGAAAGCAGTGCATTGTGAAAATAACTGCATCTAGTCCGTGACACAAACAAACGAATTATTGGGTTATATACACTTCTTGTAAAACGCCTTGAAGAAGACAGCAGCACGTTTACATCGCTAAAGCTATAAACAATCTGAGGCATCAAAACAAACTGATGCTTTTAATAGATCAAAAAAGGGGGTCAAATTCATATAATTTTTTTTGTTTTGTTATGGAAATCAGTGAGACAGTCGCTTCTGGGCTGGTCAATGGTGGCGAGATAATATAATCTCATATACAGGCTGCATATGCATTGTCCTGTGTGTAAAGCGGGATAATTTGAGGTTGGTTGATTAGTGTGTAACTGTTGTTGCTGCATTTCGTTGTCGTTGTGAATGCAGTTTTAGTCTTTTCCTGTTGTTTGTTGAAATGACACACATGAAGGCTATCGCCGGTTGATTTTACTTTTGATGCGCGGCAGTCCCGCCCCACCTCCCTAGAGAATAAGAACTTCTGGACCCTCGTCTGAGGGCGAAGGGTCTTTCCTGTCTGTAACCTTCTGCTGTTGAACTAACCCTAGTTCCTACTGACCACTGCGGACATGCTGGAATAATCCGGAGGACGTCACAGAAAGACCGGTTGACACTGTTCCTCACCTTATGTTTCTCAAACAAAAAAATCGAAAGATATTCTTAACATTTACCGAAAGAAATCCATCGCCGTCAACTCAATCACGACTGGATATCCACAAACGGATAACATCCGAAAGAAGCAGAAGAACGCAACATTAAAGGAAATAAATAATAAATAGATGAAGGCTGAAGCTGAGCAAAAAAAAAAAAAAATGCAAAGCATATAAACGTACTCCCAGTTTATCCTGAATACGCGTGTTATATTCCATAAAAAGGAAAAAACCCGTCTTGGGCTGGTGTAACCGTTAGTAATGGCTATTCTGGTAAACACCGGCCATCATCTGTGACCTATAATGAACATACTACAAAATTTTCAGAAAGATCGGCCTAGACATTTCTGAGATTTTCCATCAAGAAGAAAAACCATTATGGGCCTTTGTAACGGCTATAACGGTAAACTTAAAAATGGGCATCTCTGACCCATAATGAACATACCTACAAATTTTCAGAAAGATCGGCGGCTTACTTTCTCAGATATTCCATAAAAAAAAAAAAAAAAAAAACGATATGGGTCGTTGTAGCCGATAGTAACGGCCATAACGGTAAATTAAACGTCGGGCATGATCCATGACCCATAATGAACATACCTACAAATTTTCAGAAAGATCGGCAAGCACTTTCTGAGACATTCCATGAAAAAAAAAAAAACTATCATGGGCCGTTACAGCCGTCAGTAACGGCTACAACGGTAAACTAAAACGTCGGACATCATCCGTCGCCCATAATGGACACGCCTATACATTTTCAGAAAGTTCGGCCAAGTGCTTTCTGAGATATTCCATAAAGAAGAAAAACCATTATGAGCCGATATAACCGTTAGTAACGGTTATAACGGTAAACTAAAACCTCGGGCATCATCTGTAAGCCAGAGTGAACATACCTGCTAATTTTCACAAAGATCGGCCAAGCACTTTCTGAGATATTCCATAAAGAAGAAAAAAAACATTACAGGCCGTTACAGCCGTAGTAACGGCTATAACGTTAAACTAAAACATCGGGCATGATCCGTGACCATATAATAAACATACCTACAAATTTTCAGAAAGATCGGCAAAGTGCTTTCTGAGACATTCCATGAAAAAGAAAAACTATATGGGCAGTTACAGCCGTTAGTAACGACTACAACGGGGTAAACTAAAACGTCGGGCATCATCCGCGGCCCATAATGAACATACCTGCTAATTTTCAGAAAGATCGAACAAATACTTTCTGAGATATTCTGTAAAGAAGAAAAACCATTACAGGCCGTTACAGCCGTTAGTAACGTATATAACGGTAAACTAAAACATCGCTCATTATTTGTGACCCATAATGAACATACCTACAAATTTTCAGAAAGATCAGCGAAGTACTTTCTGAGATATTCCATAAAGAAGAAAAACTCACTTCAGGCCGTTACAGCCTTTAGTAACGGTTATAATGCGGTAAACTAAAACATCAGGCATCATCCGTGACACGTAATGAACATACCTGCTAACTTTCACAAAGATCGGCCAAGTACTTTCAGAGATATTCCATTAAGAACAAAAACCGTTACAGCCATTAGTAACGGCTATAACGGCAAACTAAAACATTAGGCATCATCCGTGACCCATAATGAACATACCTGCTAATTTTCAGAAAGATCGGCGAAGTACTTTCTGAGATATTCCAAAAGAAAAAAAACCGTACAGGCCGTAACAGCCGTTAGTAACGGCTATAACGGGGCAAACTAAAACATCAAGCATCATCCGTGACCCATAATGAACATACCTGCTAATTTTCACAAAGATCGGCCAAGTATTCTCTGAGATATGCCATAAAGAAGAAAAAAATCGTTATAGGCCGTTACAGACTTTAGTAACGGCTATAACGGTAAACTAAAACATCGGACATTATTCGTGATCCATAATGAACAAACCTACAAATTTTCAGAAAGATCGGCGAAGTACTTTCTGAGATATTCTATAAAGAAGAAAAACCGTTACAGGCCGTTACAGGGTAAATTAAAAACATCGGGCATCATCCGTGACCATTAATTAACATACATACAAATTTACAGAAAGATCAGCCAAGTACTTTCTGAGATATTCCATAAAGAAGAAATACCGTTACAGGCCGTTACATCCGTTAGTAACGGCTATAACGGGGTAAACTATACTAGTCACATAAAGTTAAGCACAGGTTACATGTACCCGCATAATTTCCAAAATATAAAAGCCACGATTTTGAAATTGGGAACAGATTTAATTCATTATCTTGTTCCAACGTACATTGAATTTCATTGGGATCGAATGAACGGTTGTTGATTTACAGACAATTAAACAGAGGATGGGTCGAAATCAAAGTTCGCAAAATCTGTTCAGTTCACAAAATCATTTCAATAGTGGGTGTGGCCACCGCCATTGGCGAGACATTCCACGCAGCGACTCCTCATCGAGTTGACCAGTGTTCTGATGACCCTCTGAGGGATTCTCTGCCATTCCAGTTGCAGCATTTGGAAGAGATCCTGGCGGTCTCTGGGAGGTGGATGGTTCTCCTTCACACGTCTCCCCAACTCATCCCACATATGCTCGATGGGATTGAGGTCGGGACTATACGCCGGGAAGATCATCCTGTTGATGCCGGCCTGCACAATGAAGTTTTCGGCCACCAGGGCCCTATGTGGCCGAGCATTGTCGTCTTGGAAGACTGCCATGGGTCCTATCCGTTGCATGGTCGGAACAACGGAAGGCGCCAGGATTTCATCCCGATAGCGGATGCCTGTGAGGTTTTCCATCAATATGGTAGAGTGGTGTCTTGTGGTGGAGGCTGAAGGCACCCCATACCATAACAGATCCTCCTCCCCCAAAGGCCCTGGTCTGGCGAACAGCTGCATCAATGTAACGTTCACCAACACGCCTCCAAACTCTAGTTCGGCCGTCATTGTGTTCAAGACTAAACCGCGACTCATCTGAAAAGAGGACCTGGGACCACTGTTGTTGGTTCCATCTCACATGACGATGGCAGAAAGCTCGGCGAGCCAGCCTATGGGCTGCTAGCAGTCGTGGTCGAACAGCTGGGCGACGTGATCTGAGGCCGAAGTGGTGAAGACGGTTTCGTATGGCTTGACGGCTGAGGATGGTGTTATTTGCCATACGAAGCTGCCTTTGGATGCTGGTGGAAGTGGTATCCCGCTGCAATAGGGCCTGCCTCTCGATGAAACGATCTTCTCTGGGAGTAGTCTGCCTAGGCCGACCTGACCGTGGCCTCTCTTCAACGCTGTTGGTCGCCCTAAAACGCTGATTCAGTCTAACAATAACTGAATGATGCACACCAAGTCGTCGCGCGCCACTTCAGCCTTTGCAATGCCATCTTGTATCCACGCAATCGCCCTGGTTTTGTCAAAGGTGCTAAGTTTTCTTCGTGGTGGCATGGTGAGAAAAGGGCTGACAGTAACCAACCCCGCGCTTAAACAGCCAAAGAAGGGGCATAAAACTCACTTGAGAGACTGCTCTTGCACGGGAAAAAAGAATTTTTTCATTTTACACATCTTGTGTCGCCAGCAAGCTTGATGCAAAACAGGCACAGTTAACGCAACTTTGCACTTTTATATCCCGCGCGGTAACGAGGTCACCAAGACCCCCGTGGGCACTACCAGTTGACACAGGCTGGATTACACACTGCTGTGTGAGATTCCATCATTGGTTGCCGCATAACAAAAAAAAACAATGTTTTTTGAAGGGATGAATCAACCCCCTGTGTGCAAAGGCCTGTGCTTAACTTTATGTGACTAGTATAAAACATCGGGCATCATCTGTGACCCATAATGAACATACCTGCTAATTTTCATAAAGTTCGCATCATCCGTGGCCCATAATGAACACACCTACAAATTTTCAGAAAGATCGGCCAAGTAGTTTTTGTCTGGAGCGAGTGGAGCACATTTTTGACCACGGACACACGGACATACAGACAGACAGACAGATAGCATTTCTTCGTACCCATTCTGAACTACTCCCTGTTCTATAAGAACTGGGAGTACAAAAACGGTAAGAAAAGTGCTAGGATGTCAACAGGGCAAAACAAAGCAGAATCAACAAGAACGAGGAGCTCTCTCTCTCTCTCTCTCTCTCTCTCTCTCTCTCTCTCTCTGTGCAGGTCTGCTGCTTCTCCTTCTTGTTGAGGAAGAGGCCCTAACCTGTAAAGCTTATCTTCACGGCACATTTTTCTCCTCTGTCTTCAGCCCATGTGCACTTTCGCTTTCGCATGCACAGGGGCAGGAACAACCACGGGAGTTTTATGCAGAGAATTGTTTTTTCATATATTTATTTATCTATGTATATATTATTTTCTCTCTACTACTGCAGCTTGCTTGTCTCAATGTCTGTTTCATTGTTTGTTCGGTATACTTGTATGTGTATGAAAGTGTGCTGTTTTTGTGTTTGAATGTTTGGAATTATTGAATGGTTTTCTGCTTCACGCGCGCGCGCGCGCGCGCGCACACACACACACACACACACACACACACACACACACACACACACACACACATATTAGGTCTGCTCAGCATCGAAGCCATGATAATGAAGGCCCAGCTTCGCTGGACTGGACATGTCATCCGTATGGAGCCTCACAGACTGCCTCGGCAGTTGCTCTACGGAGAACTGAGGCAGGGCCAGAGACCCAGAGGCCGCCCCAGAAAGCGCTTCAAAGACTGTGTAAAAGACAATCTGAAGCACAGCTACACGCCTGCAAAAGACCTAGAGGTTTGTGTCCAAGACAGAGAAGTATGGCGAAGTCTAACCAGGAGGGCCCAGGAAGAATTTGAAGACAACCGCCGCAACCACATGACTACTGCAAGAGAAAAAAAACGCAGGCCTCGGTGTCCTCCCTCCCACGTTAGCCACGTTCAATTGCCCCTACTGCCCACGGGTGTGTATCTCGAGAATCGGTTCTCCAACCACACTCGTGCCCATGGGAGAAGGTCATCTGCACAGTGACATTATCGAAATCGATAGTCTACCACGTGTGTGTGTGTGTGTGTGTGTGTGTGTGTGTGTGTGTGTGTGTGTGTGTGTGTGTAAAAAACTTCATAACCGTATGACACATTGAAAAATGATCATATTTATGTTGAACTTTGAAAGAAATAA
This sequence comes from Conus betulinus, assembly GCA_016801955.1. Taxonomy (NCBI): domain Eukaryota; kingdom Metazoa; phylum Mollusca; class Gastropoda; order Neogastropoda; family Conidae; genus Conus; species Conus betulinus. Next base: position 411,888 of record JADBJO010001064.1, on the reverse strand, counting down.
AAAAAAGATTCAAAGAAAATAAGAACGAGAAGGAGCAACGGACTATAAGTATAAAACAACGGGAATTTCCATGTATCTGTGGAAGGGAATTTCCCGACAGATCCACAGAACGAAAAACGGCTCTATGAAGACTCTGATGAATATCAAGGACACCCCACGCTGATTGTTCAGACAGAGAATTTGTACGGGCTTTTGATGCTAAGCGCTAAAAACTCCACATGCAAAAATCAGAAGTAAAAATAATCCAAAAAAAATGGATGCACTGATAGAAAAAAAAGCACAATGAAGCACAAACGAACTAGCCATATTTAGAAACATTGTAAAGGGAACCTGTAGTACATAAACTGAAACAGCCAAAGCTAAAAACACCTCAAAAATCCAGCCACCAGGGAGAGCAAAAGAACAAGCAGCTGAAAACAAAAACATACAGACAAAAAAAAAAAAAAAAAAAAAAAAAAAAACACCGAAGGCTGCTTTAGAACTGAGAAGACAGGCTTAGAGAAGCTACAGGAAAACAACACGGTGCCATCAGCAAAAGAGAATCAACGAAACCAAAGAGACTGCTTCTTCAGATACCTTCCAGTTCGACAAGAAATTATTCAAACAGTCAAAATCTGGGACACTCACAGTGGACGACAACAACAACAACAACAACAACAACAACAACAACAAAAATAGCAGCATCTCACTCTCAAACGAAGTCTGCAGTGACAGAGAAAAGGTCCTGGGCTGAATAACATACCTGCTGGCCCAGTTTATGATGTCCCTCAACCGAAGGTCAGTGATCTGGTTCCCAAACAGCAAAACGCGAGTCACGTCAGTCAATATCACTTCTGAACGTCGAGTGGGGAAGATCTGCCAGTCCAGAAAGGAGGCATCCTAGGCGTCTCTGGCCATGTAGAACATGCTACTTTGGTTTGGGATGCAATCCAAAGAGAAACGGGACCTCGGCGTGGGATGGTCTGATCTGGCAAACGGGTGATTTTGGAGACTGATAATGTTATACTAGGAGCTTGTCACAACTGAAGGCAATCCCCGCATAACTATGCAGAGCATAACAACATTTTGATGTAGCCTCGGTGTTCTAGCCTTTGCCAATTGGCCTGGCACAGCTTTGAGGCAAAGCGGATATGGATCAGTGAAGTACAAGACGATTTGATCGGTCGTCTAGATGTGTCATGTCATAAAGAACATCAGAGAAATGCTGAGGAAGTACATCCGTAGCTACTTATTAGGTTCTCCACAAAATGCGCATCAGATTGATCAATCTGGAGGTGGCAGAGCTATGGGGTCCGCAATGTCTCCAATGCTGGCAATGGAGTTCATTTTGAAAGCTGCCATGAGGTGTGTAGCCTACAGGTTCGGCATCCCTTGGGAACAAAGACCAAACGTCCCTTCTTACAGCCTTCATGGAAGACACAACAGTGCCTTCCACCGATGAAGATGAGACACACAAAAAACTGAAGCAGTCAAACAAGCTAGCTGATTCACCCAGAATGCTCTTCAAGCGAAAGGGAAGAAAAAGTAGCAAAACAACGTTACTTTGATTCACAACAGCCAGCCAAGCCATTCCATCTGTTATGGATGAAACGGTCAGTAGCCTTAGGTCAGTAGATGTATGTGCGCGCGCACACATACACACACACACGCGCGCGCGCGAGCACGCACGCACGCACGCGCGCGCGCACACACACACACACACACACACACGCGCGCGCGCGCGCGCGCACGCACACACACACTTGCATCCAAATTATGTAGGTTATCATTTGCTTTCCGGGACATCTTTCAATCTTCATTTTGCGTTATTTCAACCAATAATGCATATGATTTGTCACAGAATTCAAACATGTTGATTTTTTTTTTTCTGAACCATAGACTTAATCGTAAGTTGTTTGCATGCTCAATCCAAGGAACATTTTCAACGCAGGTAAACTGAAATTTTTAAAATAAAATTTCCACACTCTATTCTATGCAATTGACTGTACTTCGAAGTCAAACAATATCGTAAACAGTTTCAAAGAATGATTTTATAATTTTGATCACTTGCGTAATGCACAGTGATACACGCTTATTCTACTTGCAAGATCTTTGCATGCAAAAGTAATGCTACCTTTGATGAAGAATAAATTCCAAAATATTCATATACGTTCACTATATCCACACTCCATTATACGTCCACTTTTCCCTGCTTCCTAAATACCCACTCTTTTTAAATGAAATCAGATTGCTTTTTGAAGTGTCTGATTTTGACTGAAGTAAAGTTGCAGATTACAATAAATTACTGATTTTCAGATATCAAAAGAACATTGTCTGCCAAGAAAATAAGGAAAAATAAAATGTGGACCATATTTTCCAAACAATTTCGGAAGTTTACTCGTTGATGAAAAGAGAGAACAAAAAAACAGCACTGCGCACATCCCTTGTTTTATGCCAGAGGGTTCGTTGAATGTAGTCTGACATATTACCCCCAGATCGAACTTTCGCTCTTACACAGAGACATACCTACCATCTTCGGTTAAAAAAACAAACAAACATCAACAACCTTAAAATCCTCTTACCACCCCCCCCCCCCACCCCCACTCCCTCACTATCTGGGAACACACACACACACACACACACACACACACGCACGCACGCACACACACGCGCATCTGACCGCGTATCTGACGTACGAATTCATTATATATTACATTGCTTGTCGGCTAAAGACATTGAGTTTTGTTGGGTGCCTTCGCACTGTAATATAAATGGAAACGAAATGGCCGACAGAGCTGCTAAAAGAGGCGCAAAAGGTTTAGAGAATACTGTAGACATGACACTTCCTTTGTCACTCCATGAAAATTACAGGCTGCTACAAACAACAGCATGGAGAAAATTTAGCAGACGTTCTGATGAAAAGACTCTAACACTCCATGAAAATTACAGGCTGCTAGAAACAACAGCATGGAGAAAAATTTTGCAGACGTTCTGATGAAAAGACTCTAACACAAAATACAGCTGCAGTTCCGTTGGAAATTGTATCAAGAAAGTTGTCAAATGCACCGTTATATTATTCTAGACTTGTAACTTCCCTTTTTTCCGCCTGAAAATTAACGCTCTAAAAAACAAAATTCTCCAAAAATGTATATTGCCTGTGTGGTGCACAAATCACAGTTAACCACATTTTATTCCATTGTAAAAGTCTCCGAGGTTTTCTACCTGATTCAGTCACAGCAAAGAATGTTTTCGAAGAAAACATAGAAGATTTATTATATGATACAAATGTTTTATTACAAATTACTGAATCCCTAATTCACACACCCATCAGGTCATTCCTGTAGATTTTTTTTTTTTCTTGTTAGGCCTACGTGTATCGTTACATTACCTCTTTACTGTTAATGCAATGTTCACAGTTTTACATTACCTCACACATTTACACTCACATACACTCACAGACAGAATGCATTCACTCACGCACACTTTGGTCTAATATCACTTATGGTTGAAAAGACGTAAAAACAAAGAACGAACGAACGACACACACACACACACACACACACACACACACACACACACACACACACACACACACACACACTGGTAGCCTACATATGCACGCACACCGGCTATCACATGCACACACACACACACACATGTCTTTTTCCCCCGATCCTTAGTTTACTTCAAAATTCAACGTTCATACACAGACACAGAGGACTAAATCTGGGATTTATTTCAGCTAGGCCCTACATCTTGAAATCATCTCTGTACGTAGGTCAAATCACTTGATGAACAAAAATCATGTAGATCGCCGCCCCCGGACTTCTCTTCGCTAACCATGATGGAGGAAAAACAAACAAACAATAACGATGTGGAAAACAACAACAACAACAACAACAACAAAACCGACCAACCAAACCTAATTCGTTGAAGAAACAAATCAGAAATGGATACTTACTGATTTCTTGTTGACATAATGCGGCTGTATTTCTACTACAAAAAAAAAAAAAAAGTTTTTTTTTTTCTTGAGTTAACCCGATACATGAATACCAGCCAACATTCAGGGTTGGTCTTTACTGGGTCGACCCAATCGGTCAATCCAATGTGGGACTGCTGTTTTGGCGTGTCTTAAGGTTTGACCCAGTACGGGCCCCTGTGGCTCGAATTGGGTTGGATCTAGCCTGCTGATGTAGGATGTTTTAACTGTAAGCTAGCACGTGTTGTGGTCAGATCGCAACATAGACTTAGCCTATTGGCGTGCATTTAGGCCTAGGCCCATGCCAACCTTTACATTTGAAAAAAAAAAAAAAAAAAAAGAAATAGGTGGCAGATAAATGTGTAATGTACACTATATCCAGAATAGTCGCATGACTCGCCCCCCCCCCCCCCCCCCCCCCCATTTAGAG
>JADBJO010001064.1:400000-402500 GCA_016801955.1 Conus betulinus | reverse complement strand
ACCCTGACAGAACCAAACCAAGACCACAGACATGGAGAGAAGATCGAAATTGAGGTCACTATGAGAGCAGGGTTTTGAAGGGCCACAGAATTTGAGACATTTTTTAATGCTGATCGATGAGAATGAGGATGATTAAGATGATACTATGGATTTCCATTTCGGTCTGAGACTACATGACAAGGCTGTACTCTACGCTTCCTTTCATAATATATCCCGGTGTCAACCAGGCCCAAGAGATACAGGCACCTGCAGTGTTGGTCAGGAAATTTGAGCAACACTCTTAGAAACGCATCCATTAAGTGGATGAAACTCGACTGTGTGGTCCCAGTCTTCCCAGCTGAGTCCGCAGCAAATTCAACTCTGGGTAGGAGCCAGTCAGCGCAGAAAAACCCACATGACTCTGATGGGATTCGAACCCACGACCTCCCAGCTGGGAGTCTGCGATGCTAACCACTTAGCCACGGCGGCTGATAAATATACATTTCTTAGGTTGAGATGATTGGTGGACAGATCGGGCAATTTGTCACAGCGAGGGATGTTAACATCATAGTGATGGGATGGGGCAGACAGATCATGTCATCATGGAGGGACTGTATAAACATCATAGTAATGGGATGGGGCAAATAGATCATGTCATCATGGAGGGACTGTATAAACATCATAGTGATGGGATGGGGCAAAAAGATCAGGCTGTCATGGAGGGACTGTATAAACATCATAGTGATGGGATGGGGCAAATAGATCAGTTCATCCTGGAGTGACTGTATAAACATCATAGTGATGGGATGGGGCAAACAGACAGGTCATCCTGGAGGGACTGTATAAACATCATAGTGATGGGATGGGGCAAATAGATCAGGTCATCATGGAGGGACTGTATAAACATCATAGTGATGGGATGGGGCAAATAGATCAGGTCATCATGGAGGGACTGTATAAGCATCATAGTAATGGGATGGGGCAAATAGATCAGGTCATCATGGAGGGACTGTATAAACATCATGGTGATGGGATGGGCAAAAAGACAGGCCATCATGGAGGGACTGTATAAAACATCATAGTGATGGGATGGGATGGGGCAAAAAGACAGGCCGTCGTGGAGGGACTATATAAACATCATAGTGATGGGATGGGGCAAATAGATCAGTCATCATGGAGGGACTGTATAAACAGCATGGTGATGGGATGGGGCAAATAGATCAGGTCATCATAGATCAGGTCATCATGGAGGGCCTGTATAAACATCGCGGTGATGGCATGGGCAGGCAGGTCATCAGCAAAGCACTTTAACATCCTCTTGATAAGATGGGGCAAATAGATCAGGTCATCATGTACCGCTATATTTGTCGTGACCTTTCATGGAGGACAGCCTCATTCCAGTAGTATTCATGATTCATTAGAAACCTGATACATAGGACAGAAGATGTAATCACTGCCCTTCAGACCCAGGACATTTGTTTGCTTTCATGAAGGTTCAGCAGTGAAGGGGTTAAACAGTCTATCACAGTAGTCATGGCGTCTGATGGTGAATGTAACTTTGTGGCTTTTTGTGTGTGTGTGTGTTTCTCAGTGGTTGTGATGTTCAAACAAGATTCTACAATCCGAGGATGGAGAGAGGTGAGTGTTTGTGCCTGAGGCGCTGAGGGTTAATGTTGCAGAATTCATTTGACAGCACACACACACACACATGTATGCACACACACATACGCACATGCACGCACACGCATGCATGCACACACACACATGTTGTTTGAAGAATGTGTGAAAGAAAGGATTTGCACACCATGCAGTTAGTGGCATTACATTTGAGAAAAGTCACGAAACCAAGCACTGTGTAGTTTAAGATGATATTGAATGTAGTTGCAAAGTAAGACAACTGCAGACGGAAATCGAAACACATCTTAAACAAATGTTAGCAAACCGCCCAGAGAAATGTGGACAAACAAGTCACAAGACAAAACATGATGTGTTTCGACCTCTTAGGTCTTCACCCCTTCCTTGTGCAGAACTCTGAAGCGATTAAAAAGCTAAGTGAATTTTCGTTGTCCTATTTGTTTGTATCTTGCCTGCAGAAGACCTAAGAAGTCGAAACGCGTCATGTTTTGTCTTGTGACTCGTTTGTCCACGTTTCTCTGGGCGGTTTGCTAACATTTGTTTAAGATTTGATATTGAATGTGTTAATTATTGCATTAATGTGAACGCCTTAGAATGTGTAGCATACTGGAATGTCTTGAGTATACCTTTTGAAATATCGGTGGTGATAGACCAAACAACCACATCAGAACAACAGTGATGTGTAAATGCAACAGACTACAATGAAACCGTAGAAAGTTGGAGTGATTATAACATAGCAGTGTTACATAATTTGGTATAACACACTGTTTGTTTACCTTTTTTTTTCATGACCCTAGTTATTTTGAACATTTGTTCTGTGGAGAAAAGGGAAAAAGTTAGTAGCCAAAATAATTATGTTCAAGCATTAGATTTTTCAGTTTTGGTG
>JADBJO010001064.1:345000-395000 GCA_016801955.1 Conus betulinus | reverse complement strand
TCAAATTAAACATCAGTTTTCCAGGAGAAAATGCTTACTAGCAACCTTTTTTGATATCACTAAAGCTTACGATCAAGTATGGCACTCCCGTTTGCTTTATAAACTTAAAGAGATTGGATTATCAGGAAACATCTATGATTTTCTTAAAGACTTCTTAGAAAATAGATATATTAGAACAAAGATAGGGAACTCTTACTCTACTACAAGAAGAAAATTACACATGGGCATTCCTCAGGGGTCTGTTATTGCCCCTGTACTTTTTAATATTCTGATGTACGATTTACCTACAAAAATTACTAAGAACATAGAGCTAGTCCAGTATGCAGATGACATATGCATATGGATGAAAGTGACATTAAAAAAAGGGTACACCTGTCAGATCACAAAACTATATCAAAAAGTTATATATATCAAAAAGAATTAAATACCCTTTCTGCTTACATGACTGAAAATGGTTTGCAAATATCAACTGAAAAAACACACATGATGTTATTTAACACTGGATCTGATCCAGTTAATATGCCTTTATTTCAAGTCAACGGCATACCCATTAAATATACAAAAATGGTGAAATTCCTTGGAGTAAATTTAACATCAAAGTTGTCATGGAATTTTCATATAGAGCATATTCTAACAAAAGCTCGAAAAACTTAAATCTATTAAAGATTATTAGCAAGCATGCTTGGGCTCAGGACACAGTTACACTTTTGCACCTTTCTACTGCACTGGTTAGATCAAAATTAAACGTATGCACAAGAGGTGTTCTTCAGTGCACCCAAATACTTACTGAAAAAACTTCAAAGTATTGATTCCAAAGCATATAAGTTAGCCATGGGACTACAGTCCATGCCTCTTGTACAAAAGCATACAGTGCTGCTGGGATATTACCACTGGAAGAATATAGGAATCTTGCATGCACCAAATTTGTTTATAAGAAGTTCTACTATAGACAATAATTTAGGCCCTGAAATAAATATTAAATCGACACTGATTTTCCCAAAAGGGCTAAAAACATATCATCTCAAACGACTCTTAGAACATATACTTCCTCGATTTTAGAATCCTCAGATATCGAACTAACATCTATTGCAAAAAGATCTATTGTGTCTCCTGTCCCTCCCTGGAAACTAATACGAGCACATTTTGACATTGAGCATACAGATTTAACAAAGGCTGAAAATACTAATTTATTGTTATCCAATGTCAAAATGCATTTGCATGATCACTATTCCAACCATCTTAAGATATACACTGATGGATCATTAATCAATGAACATGCAGGTGCAGCATACATTATCCCAGGCCTTAACAAAGAAAAGTCTTATTATCTCGGAAAAAAAAACAAATCTATATTCACTGCTGAGTTATTTGCTATGATTATGGCTTTAAAGTTTGTTGTTGATTACCCTCAAAATTTATGTAAAGTTGTTTTATGTGTAGATTCCAAATCAGTTCTTACTGCAATGAAGAATTTTGAATTAAAAGTTCGACCTGAGATGATCACTGAAATACATAATTTAGTACATTACCTCTCAATCAGAGACACTGAAATAACATTTCTTTGGGTGCCCTCCCACTGTGGTTTTATATTATAATGAAAAAGTTGATATTCTAGCAAAGAGAGGAGCAAAACAGTCTTCAGATTTGCATTTTTTAAAACTTATCTATGTCAGTGCAAGAGTGCTATACTTTAGCAGAAAAAGTACAATTTTCTCATTTTCATTTGATAGAAAACAAACTGGGTGTTTTGGTTTACACAATGAAGTGAAAAATATGCATGAAAAGTTAAGTAAGTACGATCAAATATTTATCGTAGACGACAGATAAGTTCCTTAATTTGTAGATGGAAACTGGATTTTTTGAAAACAAAGTATGTCAAAAATATACATTGTATATGTGGCCATAGCATTTCAGCTGATCACATTCTTGTGTGTAACTTAATGAAAAAATCATTCCAAATGCGTCTATACAGCCTATTCAAAATGTTTTCCTGTTAGCAAGTGAAACATATCTTTTCTTTTTGCACTTAGCTAAAAGTCCAATTGGCAAATACTTATAATCGATAACAGTCAGTGGTGAGATGAGACAGTTATAGAGGTTTTTTTTTTTTTATTTTTTTTTTTTTTTTTATTTTTTAAGTGGACATCCTATTTTTGTTATAGTTGTACATAAGTTGATTCTTTGACTCGTTGTGCTTACCTTTTTTCCCAGCCCCGATTTTTTTTTTTCCCCGTCTAATATCACGTAATGTGGAAAGACGTAAAACAAAACAACAACAACAACAACACACACACACACATATGCACACATGCACACACTCTCCCACGTTCATCTAAACTTTGGCTAATTTGAGATCAAAGGCTTTTTAAAAAATCATATCTGCAGTTTTATCGTTAGTGAAAAAAAAAAAAACAGGTGAAGATTTATACAAGCATAATTTTCAGAAGTAATGGAAAGAAGAAGTCGATGTTAATATTCCTCATACTGGGTAAGAAGAGAAAGGTTAACTGATAACCAGCTTCACAGATCTGTCAACCTGTTTTATGTACAACTTGGGTTGTTTTGATTTATGAAGCATTTGTTTTCGTGGGAACCAAACATATGTGAATATTATATTGTATTGTGCGTTGTAAGTTATTTAGTTTTCGTCAAAATGTGTGTTGAAAATGGGACATCAGCAAGGTGCACATTCTTACATGTGGTTCTGCGATGTTGAAAATTACAGGGGCTCTCTAAGCATGAAATTGAGTTGGCCTGTGTTTTCTTTTTTTTGATTCTCTGGTATGTTAGGTAACAACATCACTGCACACAAGTGAAGTTTCCAGCACAGTTTGTAGCTCACAAAGGGCCAGACTGCCTTTTACGACAAATTGTTCATCCTTAGACCATATTGCGCATAATTCAAGTAAATTTGAAGAGTATGTGAACTGTTAGACAGACTGAAATGAGCAAGTTGTATTCTGAGATGAGCAGCCATTGTTGTGTTCTCTTCCATTGTAGAGTTAACTCCCATTTAAAGAACAGTATTGCTTTTGGTAACAAGTGCCACTGTTTTAAGATTGCCTATGTTGTGCTTACATTTCAGACAGTTTGCATGATACAAATTAGCGGAACACAGTTGAGTGACACAAAAGTTAGACCTACAAAGAAACCATGTTTTGCTGATTGTTTCCTGGGGCTGAAATAGCTCAGTTAGTAGAGCGCAGGACTCGTAATCCAAGGATTGCAGGATCGAATCTCCGCCGGGCTGTTTCGGTACAGGGAGATTTTTCCTTCGAAGTTAACATTGGTTCTGACTCCATTTCCTAGGCAGTCCTTTGAATGAGACTATAAACTGAGGTTCTGTGTGTGAACGCACGCATAACATCTTGTGCACTCGTAAAAATCCCACCCAACTTTCGGAAGAGAAGGCCAGTTTGGCCATCGGTATGGATGACACGTTACACATAGCATGCACCTTCCCTGAAAATGGAGTATGGCTGCCTTAATGGCAGGATAAAAAAAAACAGTCATACACACAAAACTCCACTCTCTTTGTTGAGCAGATGGGATTAAAGCCTGCCTGTCTATACAGGGAGTGTCCACAAGAGTATCAGCCTGCGTACGCAGAAGAAGAAGGAGCTGATTGTTTCCTATGTGGCTGAGCCATGAGCCATTTCCAAGTGTCATTGAAGTCCACAAACTGCATCGTTTCCCACCTGTCAATGTATTATGAGGATATTGAGATGAAAAAACACGCATGCAGTTGTTTTCTTTGCTGAAATGGTGGTTTATAATATAAAAATGCATGGATATTTGTTTCCTTTTTTTTTTTTTTTTCAAAGGAGTGGTTGGTTTTATTTTCATTATCACCATTATCTTCTTCATCATGATGATAAGTCATTATGGGGTTACTGATGATAAATTAGGTGTCATAGTATTTGTGTGTTTTATTGTACATGATGTACAGCTAATATTGCAAACATAGGCGGTGACTCCTTGTTTGTTCTGTGTGCTCTGTGTTGTCATTTCTGCTAGGTGATTTGGTGTTGTAAGCAGCATTCGTTTGGAGTTATGGGCCTTGTAATTATTTCCTCATGGGAGCAAGAGTTACCCTCCTTCTTTGTTACATTCCTGTAGTTCTCCATCAGTGTTTTAGTTTTGATTTTACATATGTGATGTATGTTTGTTTATTTCCTGTCAACAACAGCATCTTGTTTCTGACCCCCATCCCTCTCACTGTGTTCCGTGTTTGTGTGTTTATTTCATGTCAACAACAGCATCTTGTTTCTGACCCGCATCCCTCTCACTGCATTCTGTGTTTGTGTTGTGAAAGGAGCAAGCCCACGCTGCAGTTCTGCGCCCACAAGCTGGACAAGAAAGACTTCTTTGGGAAGTCTGACCCTTTCCTCACCTTCTCCAGGTCCAACGAGGATGGCAGGTAAATGGCTTGATGGCAGGTAAATGGTTTGATGGCAGGTAAATGGCATGGTGGCAGGTAAATGGCATGATGGCAGGTAAATGGCACGACGGCAGGTAAATGGCACGACGGCAGGTAAATGGCTTGATGGCAGGTAAATGGCTTGATGGCAGGTAAATGGCTTGATGGCAGGTAAATGGCATGATGGCAGGTAAATGGCTTGATGGCAGGTAAATGGCATGATGGCAGGTAAATGGCACGATGGCAGGTAAATGGCTTGATGGCAGGTAAATGGCACGATGGCAGATAAAATGGCACGATGGCAGGTAAATGGCACGATGGCAGGTAAATGGCACAATGGCAGGTAAATGGCATGATTGCAGGTAAATGGCATGATTGCAGGTAAATGGCACAATGGCAGGTAAATGGCACAATGGCAGGTAAATGGCACAATGGCAGGTAAATGGTGTGATGGTCACTTCACTTCTGCCTTTGAATTCCATCAGGGACATGAGGCTGTGGCGGGGGCCGGAATAGCTCAGTTGGTAGAGCGCCAGACTCGTGATCCTGGGGTTGCGGGCTCAAATTTCAGTACAGAGGGATTTTTCTCTTGGAGTTAACATTGGTTTTGACTCCATGCCCCATACAGTCCTTCAAATGAATATAAACCGAGGTTCTGTGTGTGAACGCACGCACTACATCTTGCGCACACGTAAAATCCCATCACCAACTTTTGGAAGAAAAGGCCAATTTGGCTGTTGGTATGGATGACGCGTTACACAGAGCATGCACCTTCCCCGAAGATGGAGTATGGCTGCCTTCATGGAGGGATGAAAAATGGTCATACACACAAAACTCTCCACTGCCTGTCTATACAGGCAGTGTCCGCAGGGGTATCAGCCTGCGTACGCAGAAAGAAAGAAAGGAAGATGATGCAGTGGCAGGTGCTCCTCCAGTGGATTCAATGGTTGGGTGCATCTTCATCTGGGCCTGTGTGGTTCCTGCTGCATTCAGTTCAGAGCGCATGTCATGTGCAAACATCAGATGAACTGATGTTATCACCAAGGAAGAAGACTGCCAAACCGCCAGGCAGCAGACAGGACCCTAAGAAGAACCACTGACATAAACCAAGAAAAGACAACCTTGTTGGTATGTTGCAAAGTGAGGTGACTGCAGGCGGCGATCTAAACGAACTTTAGAAGCAATTATTATGACTCCACCAGACACCATGGACAAATGAATGCACTGTGTGATCCGTTTGTCCATGTTGTTCGGGGTGGAGTCATAATAATCACTTTTAAAACTTGCTGGTATGTCCACAGAACAAGATTCAGTGGCCTTTACCCAGGACACTTTGAGGGGGATGGGGATGGGAGTACGGGGGGGGGGGGGGGGGGGGGGGTTCTGTTGGAGATGACTGGGCAGTTAGGAAAAATGTTGGGGAGTCACACAGCCCTGCAGAATGGACAGGGAAACAGTTTTCAGAGCCCTGGCCACCACTGTCAGAAGTGGGGGACTGTGGTGAACAGGAAGAAAAAGAAACACCTGAAGGTGCTGGGGAGGACCCAGAGAAGCACTGTCTCCACCTGCCTTTAGAGCAGTCCTGCACCACCCTTGGAGGCCTGTGCTGTGTTGACGATGGGTACAGGCAAGCGCAGGACACTCCATTAAGATATCAAGGGACATAACTGCTCCTGAACAGAGATAAATCATACTACAGGATGCAACTCAGAACAGCCTTAAAGTAGCATCCCCATGGGTGTACCAGCCCGTGTTTCATGACTGCAGAGCCCATTGGCAAGAAACACACCACCCTCCAGCTGTCGAGCACACCCCCACAGACCCAACCACCCCTGCCCACGGACAGATGAAGACAGTGCCACTCCAGACACAGCCAAGCTTTCGCCATATGGTCTTATGTGCCCTCAAGAGAGAATCCAAAGTTCTTTACTGCAGTACCATCAATGACTCATTCTAGAGCTCAGGGAGGAGAAGAAGGGGTTTGTACATGACCTTGATAGTCAGCTATGGCATGATGGTATTTGTTCACCTAAGAAAGGGTGAAATCCTTGGCAGGCAGAATGTGGCTGCCTGTGTGGAGAGAAGTAGTAATGTTGTAGTGCATGATCTTTAACTCTTTCATTCCTACTTCTCTATGAACTATTACTTCCTCTTTTCTTAGATTCTTATAATACGAGAATTCCCTTCATTCCTGGATTAAAAAAAAAAAAAATGTGTAAAGTGGGAACTGCTACATATTCAGTAGCATACCTGCCAGAATAGAGTGGCAAACACTTTCCCATGCTGTAGGGCCACCTGGCATCCATTCCATTCATAAACACTGCCCCGCAAGCAACCTGGTCATAACATGTACTAACGACGCGAGTTGCGCGAAGTTCAAAGCGCTTGCTGCAAGAAACGATTTTCTGGGCTGCAAGAAGGAAGGAGGGATTTTGTGCTGCCCGGTTTTCCGGGCTGCAGGAAGGAAGGGTAGGATTTCTGCAAACCAGAAAAAACGGGTTGTAGGGATGAAAGAGTTAAAGTCAGCTCTGGCATAACAGCCTCCATTCCTCTGAAATGACATTGAATCCTCTGAAGACAGAATGAGGTTGCCTGTCTGGAGAGAGATGTTCTAAATCCTGTATGTAAGACTGTCATGCAGTGTAATGCAGTCCATTACTTGCCTTTTGTGAGAGTGCATGTGCCCTGTGTCTCCCTGAAAGGCTTGCAGGGGAATGCAGACAACCTGTCCACAAAGGTTTGTGATGAATGTGAACATGGTGTGTCGGTTACAGTTTCACGGTGGTCCACAGAACAGAGGTCATCAAGAGGACATTGAACCCCACCTGGAAGCCCTTTGCTCTGTCCGTGAGAACCTTGTGCAATGGAGACTATGACAGGTATCCCACAGTTTGTGTTTCCCATTTGTTTCATTGACTCAAAGAAGACGAGACTAGTAAATGTTTTTTGTGGTTCAGCTGATTCAAAGAACACCATGAGTTGTAAATGCTGTTGGTTTGTCCTTGTAAGGAGTGACGAGAACAACGCTCAGTGGATATGTGGGGATTTCTTACAGAATGAATTGTGTTTCCACTGTTGAAAATTTGATGCTAGAAGCGTTCTTCTTCTCTCACCCTCTGTGTTGCTCGGTCTTTTTATCTGCCTGTTGTCTGTCTTCATGGCGCCTTCATTTATCTGATTTTTTCCTAGTACTTTTGTTTTAAGAAAAAGTACTTTTGGTTTCATTCCATTTAGGAATGGGAATAACATGATGGTGTTGGCCATTGATGATGTGTGTACATGGTCTGAAATGGAGAGAGAATTGGTTCTAGAAAGAGACAGATCATCTCTGTGTGTGTGTGTGTGTGTGTGTGTGTGTGTGTGTGTGTGTGTGAACCTAGAAAATTTACATGTACAAAGTCCATATTTAACTATTGTCATTTCTTTGTGGTGGTAAGAATTAAGCGTTGCTAAACTTTGCGAAGTTTTTAAAACTTAGTAACATTGTGTAACATTACATTCAGTGTGTTCATTTATAGGGAAAATTTTTTGATGTTGATTTGTTTCATTTCTATTTATTTGAGTTGTTTCAAGTCTTCCATGCCCCAAAAGGGGTCACAGGATTAAAATCGTTGAATCGTTGTGTGTGTGTGTGTGTGTGTGTGTGTGTGTGTGTGTGTGTGTGTGTGTGTGTGTGTGTGTGTGTGTGTGTGCGTGTGTGTGTGTGTGTGTGTGTGTGTGTGTGTGTGTGTGTGTGTGTGTGTGTGTGTATGTGTGTGTGTGTGTGTGTGTTTGTGTGTGTGTGTGTGTGTGTGTGTGTGTGTGTGTGTGTGTGTTTGTGTGTGTGCGTGCGTATGTGTGTGTGTGCAGGTGTATCAAGGTGGATTGCCATGACTGGGATGCTGATGGAGGGTATGTGCTGGCTATTGCCATGGAAGTTTATCCACTGATACTGACAGAAAAGGCTGGAGGGGACGGGGGTGGCTGAGGGGTGTTTTCCCTAGTGTTATGTCATTTAGTACAGTGTGTTGTGTGTTTGCGTTACAATGCAATGCATTGCACTGCGATGTATAATGTTGCATTGCATTATACATAGGATGCATTTATACTGTATATGTACTTTTACTGCATTGTTTTGATATGAGTATTGTAGTGCTTTGAACTTTAATGTGTTGTATACCTTTGTCGGTCGTCACAACAGAGTTTTTCTGTATGAAATTTCAATGTTGTAGGAGAGTGCAGCTAAGATGGAGCATTCCCAAATTTCACCCAGAGATAAATCTGTTATGAACATAAAGTCATTCAGTACAATAGAATACACATCCTTAATAATTCAATGTGATGCGATGTATTTAGCATGCTCTCAGTTATGATTGGCAGAGCACCTTAACACATACGTGAAAGGAAGCAATTTTTAGTGGTTTCATGCTTGCGATGGCATCGTTAGATTTGCCATTTAACAGCATGAATCTCTCTCTCATTGTCCCCATGCTGTGTTCAGTGTTGTCAGTGGTGGTGTTGAAAGTTGCTGGACAAGATTTCGTGAGAGAGTTCAAAACAACTTTCATTGTACAATATTGACAGACATGACTTCGTTGGAGAGTTGGAAACAACTTTTTTACTTGTATAATGTTGACAGACATGACTTCATTGGAGAGTTCAGTACAGTGTTTAATGTATGTGCAGTGTTCACAACTTTGAATTCATTGGAGAGTTCAGTACATGTTTTTATATGTACAGTGTTGACAGACATGACTCCATTGGAGAGTTCAGTACAGTATATA
Organism: Conus betulinus; assembly: GCA_016801955.1. Lineage (NCBI taxonomy): Eukaryota > Metazoa > Mollusca > Gastropoda > Neogastropoda > Conidae > Conus > Conus betulinus. Next base: position 385,817 of record JADBJO010001064.1, on the reverse strand, counting down.
TATATATATGTACAGTATTGACAGACATGACTTCATTGGAGAGTTCAGTACAGTTTTTATGTATGTACAATGTTGACATGACTTCCTTGGAGAGTTCAGTACAGTTTTTATGTATGTACAATGTTGACAGACATTGGAGAGTTCTGTACAGTTTTTATGTGTGTACAATGTTGACAGACATGACTTCCTCGGAGAGTTCAGTACAGTTTTTTGATGTATGTACAATGTTGAAAGAGACATTGGAGAGTTCTGTACAGTTTTTATGTATGTACAATGTTGACAGACATGACTTCATTGGAGAGTTCAGTACAGTTTTTGATGTATGTACAATGTTGACAGACATTGGAGAGTTCTGTACAGTTTTTATGTATGTACAATGTTGATAGACATGACTTCCTCAGAGAGTTCAGTACAGTTTTTGATGTATGTACAATGTTGACAGACATTGGAGAGTTCTGTACAGTTTTTTATGTATGTACAATGTTGACAGACATGGCTTCCTCGGAGAGTTCAGTACAGTTTTTGATGTATGTACAATGTTGAAAGACATTGGAGAGTTCTGTACAGTTTTTATGTATGTACAATGTTGACAGACATGACTTCATTGGAGAGTTCAGTACAGTTTTTGATGTATGTACAATGTTGACAGACATTGGAGAGTTCTGTACAGTTTTTATGTATGTACAATGTTGATAGACATGACTTCCTCAGAGAGTTCAGTACAGTTTTTGATGTATGTACAATGTTGACAGACATTGGAGAGTTCTGTACAGTTTTTATGTATGTACAAATGTTGACAGACATGACTTCATTGGAGAGTTCAGTACAGTTTTTGATGTATGTACAATGTTGACAGACATTGGAGAGTTCTGTACAGTTTTTGTATGTACAATGTTGATAGACATGACTTCCTCGGAGAGTTCAGTACAGTTTTTATGTATGTACAATGTTGACAGACATGACTTCATTGGAGAGTTCAGTACAGTTTTTAACATATGTACAATGTTGACAGACATGACTTCACTGGAGAGTTCAGTACAGTTTTTAACATATGTACAATGTTGACAGACATGACTTCATTGGAGAGTTCAGTACAGTTTTTATGTATGCACAATGTTGACAGACATTGGAGAGTTCTGTACAGTTTTTATGTATGTACAATGTTGATAGACATGACTTCCTCGGAGAGTTCAGTACAGTTTTTATGTATGTACAATGTTGACAGACATGACTTCATTGGAGAGTTCAGTACAGTTTTTAACATATGTACAATGTTGACAGACATGACTTCACTGGAGAGTTCAGTACAGTTTTTAACATATGTACAATGTTGACAGACATGACTTCATTGGAGAGTTCAGTACAGTTTTTATGTATGCACAATGTTGACAGACATGGCTTCATGGGAGAGTTCAGTACTGTTTTTAATGCATGTACAATGTTGACAGACATGACTTCATCGGAGAGTTCAAAACAACCCTAAGAGAACTGTCCCGAGGCAGAGGAGAGAGCAACGCCTATGAGGTCAGTTTGTGCTGTACATTGGTGTGTGCATCTGTGTGTGTGTGTGTGTGTGTGTGTGTGTGTGTGTGTGTGTGTGTACATCTGTGCATGTGTGTGTGTGTGTGCGCGTGCGCAAATGCTCTTGTGTGTATGTGTGTGTGTATGTGTTCATGTGTATGTATGCGTGTGTTTTTTATGTGTGTGTGCGGTTTTGTATGTGTGCTTGTGTGTATGTGCGTTGTGTGTGTGTGTATATGTGTTTACGTGTGTACGTGTGTGTGTGTGTGTGTGTGTGTGTGTAGTGTGTGTGTGTGTGTGAAACACAATCTACTATCATGCTGAATTGTCTTATGGTATTATGTGATGTGTGGATTGATGTCTGCTTTCAGTGCATCAACCAAAAGAAGAAGGCAAAAAAAGGCAGCAAATATCACAACTCTGGAGTGGTGAGTACAAAGTGTTCAGTAAAGTTCTGTGTGTGTGTGTGTGTGTGTGTGTGTGTGTGTGTGTGTGTGTGTGTGCATTGTGTGTGTGTTGTGTATTTGTGTGTGTGTGTGTGTGTGTGTGTGTGTGTGTGTGTGTGTGTGTGTGCCACACACATATGTGTGTATATGTGTGTGGTGTGTGCGTATTCATGCATCTGTGCTTACATGTATGTTTGTGTGTATATGTGTTGTTAACTTTAGAGTATGGTTGTTCCACTCGCTGTATTTTTGGCAGCATTGTTATTGATTTGAAAGGGGGCATATCTGTGTAGAGAACATATAGTTCCTTCAACAATAATATACAAAGTGACATTTTCTTTGTAGAGAATATACAGTTCCTTCAACAAACAATAATATACAAAGTGACATTTTCTGTGTAGAGAGAATAAACAGTTCTTTCAATAGTAGCATACAAAGTGACATTTTGATTGTCTCCCACGTGGAAACAACATTGCAATTGTGACTGTACTTTTTGTTTATGGCAAGTACTTTAACCTATTTATGTCTGTGTAGAAATGATGTCACACCTTGACGTTTTTCACAGGTGGAGTTACTGTCCTGTCGGATTGAAAAGGTGTACACCTTTTTGGACTACATCAGAGGAGGGTAGGTGGCCTGCTGGAGTTTCTCTAGGCCATGGATCTTTGATTTTCATGGCGGCGTATGCTGATGTTTGTTGCTGGCTAGGATTCATGGACAGTGCAGGCTGATTTTTTTCATTTGACTAGTGAAAATTGTTTTTTCTTTTTTGAAGGGAGAAGGGTCGTATGATGTGTTTATTACGAGCACATGATGCAGAAATTCAGAAAGTGTTATTGAATTGAAGTGGATTTGGGGGCTGGAATAGCCTAGTGGTAGAGCACCGGACTCATAATCTTAGGGTTGCGGGTTCATATCTCTGCCGGGCTGTTTCGGTACAAGGGGATTTTTCCCTCGGAGTTAACATTGGTTCTGACTCCATTCCCCCCATACAGTCCTTCGAATGAGACTATAAACCGAGGTTCCATGTGTGAACGCATGCATAACATCTTGCACACACGCAAAATCCCATCACCAACGTTCAGAAGAGAAGGCCAGTTTGGCCGTTGGTATGGATGACATGTTACACATAGCATGCACCTTCCCCGAAGTCGGAGTATGGCTGCCTTAATGGCGGGATAAAAAACGGTCATGCACACAAAACTCCACTCCCTTTGTTGGGTAGATGGGATTAATTCATGCCTGTCTATACAAGGGAGCGTCTGCAGGAGTATCAGCCTGCATGCACACACAAAAAAAATGGTGGATTGGATTGAGTTGAGTGTTACTGAATGAAAAGTGAAGGTGATGTTCTGTGCTGCAGCACTCGGATACACTGCACCTTTGCTGTGGATTTCACCGCCTCCAACGGAGATCCCAAGTCACCCACCTCGCTGCACTACATGAATCCTTTCGCCCCAACCCATACGCCACCGCCATTCAGTCAGTCGGCAACATTGTGCAGGATTATGACTCGTGAGTGGCTTTCTGAATGTGTGTGTGTGTGTGTGTGTTTTGTGTGTGTGTGTGTGTGTGTGTGTGTGTGTGTGTGTGCGTGCAGTGTGTGTGTGTGTGTGTGCAGTGTGTGTGTGTGTGTGTGTGTGTGTGTGTGTGTGTGTGTGTGTGTGTGTGTGTTGTGTGTGTGTGTGTGTGTGTGTGTGTGTGTGTGTGTGTGTGTGTGTGTGTGTGTGTGTGTGTGTGTGTGTGTGTGTGTGTGTGTGTCTGTGTGTGTGTGTGTGTGTGTTTTAGCAGTGTGTGTGTGTGTGTGTGTGTGTGTGTGTGTTGTGTGTGTGTGTGTGTGTGTGTGTGTGTGTGTGTGTGTGTGTGTGTGTGTCTGTGCAGTGTGTGTGTGTGTGTGTGTGTGTGTGTCTGTGCAGTGTGTGTGTGTGTGTGTGTGTGTGTGTGTGTGTCTGTGTGTGTGTGTCTGTGCAGTGTGTGTGTGTGTGTTTGTGTTTGTGCAGTGTGTGTGTGTGTGTTTGTGTGTTTGTGTGTGTGTGTGTGTGTGTGTGTGTTTTTGCAGTGTGTGTGTGTGTGTGCGCGCATGTGTGTGTGTGTGTGCATGTTTGCATGTGCCTGTGTGTGTGCAGTTTAGCAGAGCACAGAGAGAGGGAAGATAGCTTAGCAGCCAAATCGACATAGCTGAGGCTCATTGTTTTGGGTTGTGTTCAGGTTCAAACAGTTCCCTGCCCTTGGATTTGGAGCTCGACTACCTCCAGATGGCATTGTGTCCCATGAATTTGCATTGGTGAGTACTGTGTGTCAGCATATGTGATTTGGAGTGTGTGTGTGTGTATTTGAGTGTGTGTATGTATGTGTGTGTGTTTGCGCGTGTGTATTTGTGTTTGTGTATGTGTGTGTGTGTGTGTGCATGTGCGTGTGTGCGCACGCATGCGAGTGTGTGAGTGTGTGTTTGTGTGTGCGTATTTTTTAACTGAACTTCTTTTCTTTCTTTCAATGTAAAATAAACCTGCATTAGTGTAAAAATGAAAAGTGGCCCACCAGTGTTTAAAAAGGATCAATTTATTGAAAATTAACCAATATTACGCACAAGCAGAGACATAACAAGCAGAAAATGTGCATGCCGTCATTTAAAAAAAGAATTCAGTGTAATGTAATGTTATTCAGTGCTGAGCAGAACATCACAAATCAAACAGTACATACACAAAATAAATACAGTGCAAAATTAAGATAAAGGAAGAATGAAAAAGAACAATGCAGTACTAAAACACAATACTTACCATAGAACACAGCACAAAACAGCACAAGCACAGAATAGTAAAACACAATATAACAACACAGTATATCAAAACACTGTAACATAATACAACATAGAACAATACGAAAAGATTTTTTTTTTTTTTTACCAGACACACATATACTGCATCGAAATTAGAAGTCATACATTATATGACATTGGGGGGGGGGGGGGGGGGGGGGGGGGGGGGGGGGCGGCGGTAGAGCACTGGACTCGTTATCTTGAGGTTGCGAGTTCGAATTTTGGTACAGGGGGATTTTTCCTTTGGAGTTAATATTGGTTCTGACTCCATTCCCCACACAGTCCTTCGAATGAGACTATAAACCGAGGTTCCATGTGTGAACGCATGCACAACATCTTGCACACATGTAAAATCCCATCACCAACTTTCGGAAGAGAAGGCCAGTTTGACCGTTGGTATGGATGACACATTACACATTGTATGCACCTTCCCTGAAGATGGAGTATAGCTACCTAAATGGCAGTGTCAGCAGGAGTATCAGCCTGCGTACGCAGAAAGAAAGAAAATATGACATCATAATACATTCCATCCTTACAGTCTTGGTGAAGACAATCTACAGCAATCATATTCAAGATGTCGCATACACTAGTCAAAGAAGAGAGAGATGAGGATGCACACAAGGACAGACAGACACACATACATCGAAAGAGACAGTCTGCCAGAGGAATGGGTTTGGATATCAGAAAACTATTTCACAATATATACTTTTAGCATACAGTTTTCTCCCACATTTGGCAAGATTGAAAGAGTTGAAAAAAGCAAAACAAACAAAAAAAAACCACCACCAAAACACTTCAATATTACAAGCTTCTGAATTTGCCCAAAACACGTAGATGGGCAAATTTTAGTGAATGGATGTAGCAAGGGAACTAACTCTACTGCAGCCAAAAGTCCATACACTGAAAAGCAAACACTGAAGCAAATATGAGTTTTTCTATCTTTTACCATTTGAATGACTCAACGAAAAGCAGACACTGAAGCAAATATGGGTTTTCTATCTTTTACCATTTGAATGACTCAAGGGCGTGGCCTGGGTGTGAGCTGTGCTAACTGAGTTAGACTTCAGACTTGGCCTGTAACGGATGTGTTAACTCTTTCATCCATACAAACCCGGTTTTCCGGTTTGCAGAAATCCTACCTTTCCTTCCTGCAGTCTGGAAAACCGGGCAGCACAAAATCCCTCCTTTCTTTTCTGCAGCCCAGAAAATCGGTTCTCACAGTAAGCGCTTTGAACTTAGCGCTATTTGCGTCATCGGTACACGTCATGAACAGGTCACTTCTGCGGCAGTGTATATGAATGGAATGGATGCCAGATGGCCCCTACAGCATGGGAAAGTGGTCGCTGCTCTATTCTGGTTGGTTTGCTACTGCATATGTGGCAGTTCTCACTTTACACTTTTTTCCCCTCAAAATCCAGGATGAAGGGAATACTCATATTATAAGAATCTAGGAACAAGAGGAAGAAATGGTACATAGAAAAGTAGGAATGAAAGAGTTAAGAGAATGCAGCATGGTGCTTCTGTTGTGTGCAGAACGGCAACCCCCAGAACCCATACTGCCAGGGTGTGCCGGGGGTGCTAGATGCTTACAACAAGACCCTGCACAGCGTGCAGCTCTACGGCCCCACCAACTTTGCTCCCTGCGTCAACCATGTGGCCAGGTGGGACGGACCCCCATGTGTATGTTGTAAAGACACGCTCAAACTGTAGTGGGGTTTTAATGTGTGCTGAAGTCGGAACATGGTCTGATGGGGTTACAGGGTGTTGTGTGTGCTGTGTTAGTGTAATAATGCTCTTGACATCTTGTGATGCTGTATTTGTAAAGTCTTGTGTTGTGCTGTTTGTAATGTAGTAATTATATTATGTTGAGCAGTTTGTCATGTGTTTCGCATACTGTTTGTAATGAGTTGTGCGGTTTTTACTGTCTTATGTCATGGTACATTGTGTCATAGTACACTAAATCGTAATCTCCCAGATCAGTTTAGCCAGCACCCAAACCCTCCTTTCACATGCAAGCAGAGAATCCATTACTTACATCAACAGTCTCCTTTCGGTTAGGTCACTGCCACAGAGGAAATGGTCATGTCATTTGCCAGTCTGCACCAGTGTTGAGCAGAGGGCATAGCGCGCAAATCAGAGCACTCGCTCTCCAAACCTGAAGTTGAACGTGACCAAGCATGAGGACCTAGATTGGTGTGCATGCTTGACAACCCCATCCCACTCCACTTAGCCAGAAATGCATACCTGTTCTTCTGTCATGATGGGCATGGTCAGGTAGAGAGGAGAGGAGAGGGCCAGAAATGCATACCTGTTCTTCTGTCGTGATGGGCATGGCACCAGTGAGAGGAGAGGGCAGAGGGCCAGAAATGCATACCTGTTCTTCTGTCGTGATGGCATGGTAAGGTAGAGAGGAGAGGAGATGAGCCAGAAATGCATACCTGTTCTTCTGTCGTGATGGGCATGGTCAGGTAGAGAGGAGAGGAGATGAGCCAGAAATGCATACCTGTTCTTCTGTCGTGATGGGCATGGTAAGGTAGAGAGGAGAGGAGATGAGCCAGAAATGCATACCTGTTCTTCTGTCGTGATGGGCATGGTCAGGTAGAGAGGAGAGGAGATGAGCCAGAAATGCATACCTGTTCTTCTGTCGTGATGGGCATGGTAAGGTAGAGAGGAGAGGAGATGGGCCAGAAATGCATAACTGTTCTTCTGTCATGATGGGGATGGTAAAGCAGAGAGAGAGGAGAGGAGATAGGCACCACTCTTGAAATAAATCTTAAATAAATGTTAGTGAACCGCCCAGAGAAACGTGGACGAACGAGTCACAAGTCAAAACACTATGCGTTTCGACCTCTTAGGTCTTCTTCAGGCAAGATACGAACAAATAGGACAACGAAAATTCACTTAGCTTTGATTGCTTCAGAGTTCAGTGCAAGGAAGGCATTGAATGAGAACCAGCATTGAATGTGTCGTGTTTTGTCTTGTGATTTGCTTGTCCCATGTTTCTCTGGGCGGTTCGCTAACATTTATTTACCATGCTGGCTCTGTGACCACAGCATGGCTTCTGAAAAGGGAAATGGAATGGGGTTGGAAAAAAGCAAAAAAAAAAAAAAAAAGGAACAGAGTATAGAAGTAAGTGTACAAGGACCATTCAGCCTCGAACACCTAAGTGAAACAAGAGGTGACTAAAAAGAAGGAAAAAAAAAAAGGGAAAAGTGAAAAAACTTGGTTGTTGTCCAGATTTGCAAGAGGAGCAACAACTGGCAGCGATTATTTCATCCTCCTCATCATCACTGACGGTATCATCACTGACATGCCACAGACCACAGAAGCCATTGTCAATGTGAGTGATAGGGCATGTGTGTGTGTGTGTGTTATTATATCATTGTATAAATCAGGGCAGCTGCGGTCACATATGTGTATGGATTGTCATTATGTTAGAACTGTGGTGGAATCTCCTTAATTGAACCAGTACACTGCGAAAAAGTCAGTGCCATAATCACTTAAAGTGAATCAAGGATTCAGACTGTGACACCATAGAAACGGTGACGGTGTCAATGATGGTGAACTCTGGATTGGGTTCAGGCTTTAGGTCAACAGGATTTGTAACTCGTAATCGAACTGATTTGTTTGCAGGCAGTTAGGACTTGATTTAAGTTAAGGGGAGAGGTGGCATGAAAATTAAAACCATTGTTCTTTAAAATTTCTTCATTTTTTTTTTTTTCTATTGTTTATGTTAGAAAAACATGGAAAAAGCATATTTGGGTGATTTCAAAGCTCTTATGTGATTTGGGGACCACAAATGGGGGGCAAAATGATGAAAAATGAAACAGAAAAGTTCATTACAAGAACTGTATTTCTATCATAGCAGACATGTTTGGCACTTGAAACATGACTTTTCTTGTTTTGCTGAGCTATAGTAATGCAATTGCAAATGGATTTTATATATCTAAAACTGCTTTTTTTTTCAATAATTTTTTCAATATGGTGGCTATCAGGCTTCGCGTTTCATTGCTTTTGAATTTTTCAAATAGAAATAGCAAACGATTCGTGCTGTTTTGACTTATAAATAAAATGTAATTGCATGCAGAAATCATTCTGATCCAAAAAAAAAAAAAAATACCAAGCTAGCTAGTCTGAATCCAGAGATATTGTGTTCCTTGCACATAAACGGTTGTCAAAAAAAGTGACTTTGAGAAAAACGACGTTTGAAAATAAAGAAGTTGAGCAATTTTCATACACACCTCCTTCAAATAAAGTCATGTTTTACTAAGTGAAAAATGTGAAATAGACAAAATGAAAACCCACAGATGGTTTCAACAGACTTTCTCAAGCACAAAAAACACATAAAACCCAAAACATGATTTTTTAAAGAAAATGTCAAATTTTCGTGCCACCACTCCCCTTAAATGAATAATGGATAAAGGCAACACACAGAAAGATTAATCTAACAGACAGCTCAGATAAAGGCATCAGGTTTTTCTTTTTTCATTTCGTCAGCTGAAAAAAAAAACACACAGAAAACGCACAAACACAGTTACTTCTTATTTAGTCATAATGATTCTACATTTTTTGTTCAGTCGGTTCAAAAACTACAGACGGCATGAAGAAAGATTTTCTTGCCCAGAAAACAGGAACTTGTCATTGTTTTAGACAGCTTAGAAAATACATGAATTTGTTATTGAAGCATTTTTAGATGAAAAAAAAGGAGTAAAATAGAAAAAGTCAGGTTACTTCTAGTTTAAAAAAAAAATCTCATACATTTTTGTTTGTTTGTTTCAGGCTTCCAGTTTACCGATGTCCATTATCATTGTCGGTGTTGGAGATGCTGATTTTGAAGGTCAGGATCAAATGTTAATTGTACTGGTGTGGCTGTTTTTTAAGATTAGATTAGTGTAGTGCTCAGCTGAGAAAAAAAACAGTGTGTAGATCACATTTCAGTGAGCAAAGCCAAGCATTTTTTTTTTAACCAGACTGACATTTTCTAGCTAACCCTTCCACAGACAACTTGTCGCTGAGGTCTGCGGTGCTGCTACTGCTAGTTCAACTATTTCTACTACCCCCAAAAAAAAAAAAAAAAGAGAAAAGAGAGAGAGTCTGGGATGGAAGTGGCGGTTATGTAGGTCAACTCTGTGCAAGAATTGTGTATAGCAGTAAAAATCAAAGTTATCTATCACAGGAGCAAAACACTGGATCAAGCTGGTGTGTGTACTTGCTATTGTAATAATGTTTTGTTATTGTTGCTGTTTTACGCTTTCACAAAACTATCGGCCTTTAAGATTTTCCCATAGTTCCTACTGAAAATGTCACTGAACTATGCCTGCTTATCATCTGCACCACACTGAGAAATATGCTGTACAGGGAAAGAGTGAAGAAAAAGTGCTGTTTGCATTCTGCAGTGCTTGGCACTGACTTCTGTCTGTGTCACTGTGGGCTTGGTGACTGCCATCGACACAGGAAAAGAAAGGAACAGGAAAAGACCCCCATGTCAGAAGAAGTCAGATAGGGTCTGTCTTTCTGTTGCAAATATGATTATTTTTACCTCGGGGTATGGATCAAACAGATAGATCTAGAGTCAAATATTTGATTTGAAGCTCATGCAGGATAACGATGGGGATACTGATTGTCTGCATTCTGGGTGCACCATTTCGCGCCCATGTTGTGGTATTTCCTCTCTCTGATGAAACTGTTCACCTGACTACAGGTGCAGAATTGCTTTGGGCATAACCACCAGGGGCAACTGGCTCATGAAAACAATGTGGTCACTGAAATTGAACAGTAAATATGGGGTCTGGAGTAGCACAATTGGTAGAGCGCCGGACTTGTAATCCAAGGGCTGCGGGCTTCAAATCTCTGCCGAGCCATTTCGGTATGGGGGATTTTCCATCGGAGTTAACCTTAGTTCTGACTCATTTCCCATACAGTCCTTCGAATGAGGCTTATAAACCGAGGTTCCATGTGTGAACGCATGCATAACATCTTGCACACACGTAAAATCCCATCACCAACTTTTGGAAAAGGCCAGTTTGCTGTTGGTATGAATGACACGTTACACATAGCATGCACCTTCCCCAAAGTCGGAGTATGGCTGCCTTAATGGCGGGATAAAAAATGGTCATGCACACAAAACTCCACTCCCGTTGTTGGGTAGATGGGGTTGATCCTTGCCTTGATACAGCCAGTGTCCACAGGAGTATCAGCCTGCATAGGCAGAAGAAGAAGAAGACAAAATCTAATAGATAACTTCATTTGCAGATTTACAAACACGTTCTATGTGTATATGGTGAAGGAGCAAAGGGACAGCCGATGTGAAGTCTTTGACAAACATCTTACTTGACTTAGAACATGCTGTCCCTATTTCTTCAGAGTACTATGGCAAGTGCGGTCATAGATACAGTGCCATTAACATGAATGTGAAGAGAGGGCCAAAGGATTTGCTAATACCTAGCCCAAAATGGACCATCCTGAGTGTATTCTCATTGCTTTCTTGTGTCTTGCAGCCATGGAGGTGCTAGATGGGGATGAGGTTCGTCTGTCCTCCAGAGGTCGCTATGCTGAACGGGACATTGTTCAGGTCAGTACAATGCTTTAGGCATTCTTGTGTGTGAGAATTTGCATGTGCATGTGTAGGTGAACAAATTCGTCTTTTCCTAGTATGGCGCAGAACTGATCTACAGTATCCAGTGCTGCAGAGAGAGCCAAGGGAGGTGCCAGATTTGATGGAGTTCCACTCATTATTTCTTAGTTGTTTTTCTGTCTTTTTTTTTTTTTTTTAAACTGTTCAGCTGACAATCCACTACACATTTCCCTGTCTTTTTCTTTTGTCACATTTTAAGCTCTGTCTGGTTGTTTCTTCTGCACGTCCCTGTCTTTTTCTTCTGTCATAAGTACTGTTGAAGCTCTGGTCATGGTCGCTTGTTTCCAGATGAAATGACCTACAGTTCTGTGTGTGTTTGTGCCTCACTTTCCCTGTACATCCCCCCATCCTCTGTCCTTTGTTAGTAAAGAGCCAGTGTGTACCGTTTCTTGTTTTCATCCAAGGATTGGGAGTGTTGACATCCCAGCCTAGCCGTGCATGACACTAGAAACACTTGGCTGTGGAGGTCTATAACTGCCGAAGCAGCCATTACAGCACCCTCTGATTGATACTAGATGCACCTGCCAAAGGTGCTCGTAGTCTAATGGCTAGAACATTTGCCAGCTGATGGTCGGAGTTCGAACGGTTTTGAAAGAGTCTCATTTTTATAGTTGTGAAACCCTCATGGACCACCCGCATTCATTGACCACCCAGCACTCGCTGACCACCCAGCACTTGTTGACCACCCAGCACTCATTGACCACCCGTCCACCCAGCACTCATTGACTACCCAGCACTCGCCGACCACCCAGCAGAACATGGGTCCCTAATTCCGTTCAGGGAGCGTTCAAGCTGCTGGAAGGAGGGAGGGTGGGCTCCATTATTACATAGTGCTATGACCTCGCCCCTATAGCAATAGGACTTTTTCTAATTCCCAGATATTAATTAAGTTCAATATTTTTCCACCTGCCAATGAATTCTGTCTTTCAAAAATTACAGAGACTGCGGAGGTCTTTTTTTTTGAGAAACTCCACTGCTTTGTAGGGCAGTGATACATGATTCTGCACAGGGATTAGGTTGTGGAGCAGAAGTGGCTTTTTTTTTTTTTCCCTCCCTCCCTCCACCATCCTTCCTTTCCCTCCATTCCTCCCCCCCCATTCTCCATCCCTCGCCTTCCCTTCCCCTCCTCCACCCTCCATCATCCCCCCCTCCCCCCTCACACCCTCCATCCCCCCCTCTCTCTCCATCCCATACTCAGCCAGTCTCCTTATGCCATCACACTGTGCCTTCAGATAATTTTTCTCTCTCTCGGCCTGTGACTTTTTAAAGTCTGTGACGTATTTTTTTCTTTGACGCGTACCATGATGGCGTCTTCAGCAATTAAAAAGGCAACTGATGAAGGGGCGTCACAGCCCTGAAAGCTCTGGCCATGAATTCATTTCCAAAACTGGTGTTTGGTCTTGTTGTACTAATTTCAAGTTAAAAAGTTTACAGATGGGTAAAAACAACTTGCGTTTGAAATGCTATGCAAACACACAGAGCCGAGTCAACACAGCGGTCACATGATGTGATGGTGCAGTCACTACATCCTGCGGAGCTGCGCTGATTCAGCTGTGCTCTCGTAATGTGTGTCATCCCACAAGAAAAAAATATGGCAGGATTTTCCTTCCTTGGGAGGGTGTGTTCATATTTACTTTTCCATGCAGTTTGTCCCCATGCGAGACTTTGCGGGTCGTGGGGGCGACGACGCGGGCACCGTCCAGGTGCGACTGGCCAAGGAGGTGCTGGAGGAGATCCCGGACCAGTTCCTGTCCTACATGCAGCGGCACAACATCAAACCCAAGCCTCCCCTTCAGCGCCGGGACACCATTTCCTCCGTACACTCCCTGCCCATCTCGGAGCAGTGATCAGAGACAGCAGTTTGATTCTGTTCAGGGGGAAAAATGCTGCTGAAATTTGTTGCTTACAAATCATGGATGGTTTGTTTCGTTTCCTTTCCATGCTGTCTTTTCCCTCTTTACAGCGAGGAGAAAGAGGGTACAAAAGGCAAATCTGAGATGGACTGGTTTCTCGGGAAAAACAGTTAAACTGCCTTTGAAAAGTAACCTGACACAACAAGTGTGAGTAATTATAATCTTTGGAATTTCATTCTGTACCATATCTTTCATATATAAACACCAACCCTTGTGTTTGCTCTGTATGACCAGCTTTGGGGCTGATGCAGCAAAAAGATACTGTCGTTGTCCAGTTGTCAGCGAAAAGATGAATTCTGCATCATTCACTGGGCTCCCTCCTGTTCCCTTACCATCCTTTGTGAGTCTTTTCTGTTGCTGTTTTAGCCCACAATGGGTGAGGATCTCAGGTTTTTTTGGTTTTTTTCCCCCTTCTTTGAAGTCCTTTCATTATGTCTTTAGCTCTTACTTGCTCTTCGATTGTGCTGTTTGTGGTAAACATCTCTGGTTTACATTTACATTTGAAGTGAATGTATTCCATTTGCACACATCAAACTCTTTGGCTGCGTTTGGGTGACAGTTGAAATCTGCCTGAAGAGAACACCAGTCAATCATGTTCCATTGACAACACCACAAAAACGTCCATGAAAAATGGTCGGTTTACCTTTAGGTGTGAGCGCTGTGGTTTAAGACTGGCTGAACCGTCCATTTTTACGTCCATTTCTTGTGCATAAAGAAGGGTGACGTGGACTTTTTTGGTCATTGTTTTGGATTCTGTGCAGACTGCTGCCTTCCCCCATTATCATAGTCCTAGTAACTTACAGATGATGGGTTGTGTCACTTTAATGCTCAGCGTGTTCTTGGGTAATCCTCTGTGTTCAGCGAGTTCTTCCTGAGGGAATAACTCCACGTGCTGTAGATGATGTGCGTGAAAGATGCGTTCGGGAGGGAAGATAAGATTTTAATCTCTTCTGACATTTTGTTGAAAGGTTTCCGAAGAAAGTTCTTCACAGGTTGTTGGAATTAAGTTTTTGGCAAGTCTAATTTAAATAGAGTGCATGATAGTAACATACACATGTGTTCATATCAAAAGTGACTAGACATGTACAGCTCATGCAATCTAAAGTAAAGAAAAATGTTGTCTGAAAGACATACAGAAGTGTACGAATGACCCTAATCCCCCATTGTTCATGGGGAGAGAAAATGCCTACCACTATCTGTGTGGGTGATTTCCTCTGCAACAGTGTGACATATGTCTGCACAGATACTGCACGTGCATACTAGTGTGTGTGTGTGTAATCAAGCTGTACAGTATAATTATCAGTGTATTTCGCAGTACTGTGTTCATAATGATTTAAGTAAACAGTTTTTGTTTTTTTAATTAATGGAGATATGCCTGTGCTTTTGTTTTTCTCCTCAACATGAAGTTTGACTCCATGTTTTCTCTTGACTGGTTGAGATCTAGGTCCATACATTGGGTGTTTTTATTTATAAGTCAGTGGATACAGGTAAATGGATGTGGATAGATGTAAGGGCAAGAAGCATTAACTTTACAACTGTAAGTTCACCTTGACTTTGGAAGAGTCAGTGCCCTTTTTAGCAATGATTGAACAAGTTGACTTTGTATTTGACATCTCTACTGTGAACCGTGTAGACAGATAAAAAAAAAAAAAGATCAAATCAACATGTTTTGCAGGCTCAGACAAAAACCCAATGGCACTCCCATTATTCCACATTCCATGTGGCCAGTGAGTGAACGAAATGCATGTGCTACACCCTCTCTGTGTGGGCAACTACCAAACCCTCTCAATTCACAGGCCACTTCTAGATAAACCCCATGGGCAACTATCAGACCTCTCCCTTCACATGCCAATTGAAGATAAACATCCACTGAACATGCCAGTCATCTGTTGACAGACTTAACTCCACAGCTAAAAACAGTCCGAAATGCTCACTTTGAGTGTGCAAGCATTACAAACATTCACCACAATCGCCGGCTTGCAGCCAACATTTGACCGTGACAGACGAGAGAGTTGTTGGAGCTCAAGCACCAACAGGACTCCACAGCAGTTGGTATGTTATAATCAATGTAAATGAATCCACTAACTGACTTAGTGACTAGCATGGTATGTTGGAACACTTCCACCTTTATCTTTTCACTTTTGTGAAAACTTTCATTCTCCGTCCCCCCCCCCCCCCCCCCCCCCCCCCAGTGGCACTGCAGCCACACTGCTCCTACTGCCCCCTGTCCATAGCCACAGACTGGCTCATCCCTTCATGGGCCCAGCACCAACAATCCACAGGGAACAATCCATGTCCTGACATCATGAGGCAACCCACCGGCAGAGACGACACTGCTGCTGATTCACTGTGGAAGTGGACAGTGGTGCCTGATCTGATCCTAGTTGTGCAGTATGCCCCCATCAATGACGAGATTCACTTGGCTGCAGAGCCAGCATGAAGTCTTCCTCTGGAGGGCACCTCTGTGTCTGTCCAATGAAGATCCATGTGAATTTATCAAAACCATGGGCATGGACATGAAGAGGTCATCGAAACTGAGGTCACCATGAAAGCAGGGCATGAAGGGCGATAGAATTTTGGGGGACTTTTTTTTTTTTTTTTTTAATGCTAATAGATGAGAGCGAGGATAATAAGAGACGATGCTACAGGTTTCAGTTCTGAGCCGAGACTGCATGACAGGATGTACACAACAACACTTATTTTCATGATATATCTTGGCATAAATCAGGCCCAAGAGACACAGATACCTGCAGTGTTGGTCAGAAAAGTTGAGAAACATGGTCATTATACACATCCATTTAAGAAGATGAAACTCAACTTGTGTGGTTCTGTCTTCCCAGTTGAGACTTGCAACCTCAACTCTAGGAAGGAGCTGCTGGTCGGGGCAGAAAAAAAATCCCACAAATCAATGGCTGTGACAGGAATCGAACCCATGACCCAGTCATGAGTCTGCAACAGCATCCACTTTGCCCTGGTGACTGGTCTTTCCTGAAGTTTGTTGAGAAATTGTTGTGATGAAATTGCTGTGTACAAGATATGTACTGTTGTGTTTGATCATACAAAAACTGCTATGTACAAGATGTGCACTGTTGAGTCTGATGCTACAAAAACAACCAGGTACAAGACATGTACTGTTGTGTCTGATGCTACAAAAAACTATGTACAAGGTATGTACTGTTGTGTCTGATGCTACAAAACCAACCTTGTACAAGGTATGTACCATTGTGTCTGATGATACAAAACCAACTATGTACAAGGTATATGTACTGTTGTGTCTGATGCTACAAAACCAACCTTGTACAAGGTATGTACCGTTGTGTCTGATGATACAAAACCAACTGTGTACAAGATATGTAATGTTGTGTCCGATGATACAAAACGGTATAAGATATGTACTGTTGTGTTTGATCATACAAGAACTATGTACACAGTACGTACTGTTGTGTCTGATGATACAAGAACAACTATGTGCAAGATATGTACTGTTGTGTCTGATCATACAAAACCCAACTATGTACAAGATATGTACTGTTGTGTTTTTGATGATAAAAGAAAAAACTATGTACAAGATATGTACTGTTGTGTCTGATGATACAAGAACAACTATGTACAAGGTATGTACTGTCCTGTGTCCGATGATACAAAACCAACTATGTACAAGATATGTACTGGTGTGTCTGATGACACAAGAACAACTATGTACAAGATATGTACTGCTGTGTCTGATGATACAAGAACTATACGTACAACTCAAGGTATGTACTGTTGCGTCTGATGATACAAAAACAGCTATGTACAAGATATGTACTGTTGTGTCTGATCTACAAAAAAGCTAGGTACAAGACAGGTACTGAGGTAGTCAAGAGCTAAAGGCGAGATGGCTGATGTAAAATAAACTTACTTGTTTGTGTTCACTTGTTTGTTTCTTTGTTGTAATTATAGTGTTTGAATCATGTCAAAAATTTGGTCGAACATTTCATCAAAGAAATTTTCGTCATTATATTTGTGGTTTCCAAAAGTTAATTGGATGTCCTATTGTTTCCAAAACAGAATTAGCTGGGAAAAATGAAAAATGAAGTAACGAAGACCAGTACCTAAAATAGAAACAGAATTCTTAAAATAATGCCTTCAGAAACACAGCAGATGTGTGTGCAATGTGTTCACCCGATAGTGAGCTCTGCTGACAACTTTTTGGTAAATACTTTTGTATAGTGTAGTGAATGAAGATTCCACCGCCCACGCACTTCCCTCCACCATTTCATTCAGTTATTCCTGTGTTGTTTTCACTGCATGAAGAACGACCATGTTTCACCCTCCTCAGGACATGTCAGGTGCCTCACTCCTTTGCCTAAGTTCATGAACTTTGTCGTAGCAGTGATGTCAGCATACATACATCGCCATTCTGATTTGCTTGCCACCTTTGAGCTTGAAAAGAAAAAAGAAATCAAAGGAAATACTGAATATAAAACTTGCTGTGTTTCATTGCAGATTTAAAAAAAAAAACAGATAAAAAGACAAAATTTGGGCATCCTGAAGAACATGCTGTGACTGCAAAGTTCTGAGTGCACAGAACGGGGTATAGCATACCGTATTGACGCGTTAAGATCGTCTGAGAGTTTTCCACAGCCAGGTTCATGAAGAGAGTTTTCTACAGCCAAGTTCCCGAGTTAAGATCCGTCTGAGAGTTCTCCACAGCCAAGTTCATGTTTTCAGGTGTGTCTGCTGGTTTTGTCCATTTGTTCGAACGCTTTACACCAAAACTACCACACTGATTTGTAACTAGCATGGTTGGAAGATCGAAAATTGATTGTGACCCAGTCAAAACATGCAGTACATTCTGGTGTGGATCTGCGTCAAAACATACATCCAGGATCCACCCAACACAAACACACAGAAACTGCTGAATCGATGCAAGCAGAATTTGGCAGAAAGATTTAAAGTGGCCCCAGGGTACAGATGGTGCAGATGCGTATTCACAATATTATGATCCGTTCAATCATAGCAAAGGTCTGCAGTGCTACATGTACCCTTCAGGATCCCCGCTCCCCCTTCCCTTTTCTTTTTCTTTTTTTTAAAAATGTTGTTAGAAAGATAGGTAACTCTACACCGATTTCTATAACTTTAATGCCTTAATTTTCTTTTCAGGGGACATCATGGTGCATTTACATTTTGCAATGTTCAGGGGATACCACAGCCTGTCGTTTACTTTCTAAAGATGACATGATCTATTCTGTAGCTAGGCTTGCCATTTTTTAAAGTTTTCTTCAAGAAAATGTGATTCTATTTTTCAGATGAAAAATCGAATGTAAGTATAGCAAATGATACGTGCTCTTTGAAGTAAGAAATTCTTTCAGAGTTCTTCATTCAAGATCATTTTCTTTTATTCCCCCGGACAATCCTTCACAAGAAATGTTTCATGGCACAAATTCAGGATCTGTTTTCTCAGTCATAATCAGGAAAGTTTCCTCTGGCACAACATGGTCCTTACGGAATTCAACTTCAGATGAATTCATATTATATGATCCATTCCTTCAGTTCGGAACAGATGTTTCTTAACTGTACACATTACCATGGCCTTGGGGAGCAGGACAGTTCACAGGGGCGTCAACAACAGGAAACGCCCGTTCCAGGAAGACAGTGCCCCAACAGATTAGGACCAGGGCTGACTCAGGTCACCCACCTCAGGTAAGATGCTGTTACGGGGTGTGGCTCCCTCATGGACCAGACGGATTGGAGAGCAGCTCCCCACGTATAAAGCAAGTCCAAGTAATCACACTCAAATTTCTCAGTAATAATAACAATGCACTCTGCACAAAATTCTGAACAGATCTATCTTTAGACACATTGCGAGTCGTCCCCTTGTCACTGAAGCTGGCTACACCTTCTCAACAGTTCAGGGTTCTTACAGACTCCCAAGAACAAAATTCAAGTTTTCAAGGAGTTTACAACATTTTGCTGAAAATAGAAAAAACAAATGGCAGGTTGATTTTTCCTGCGTTCAGGTTCATGAAAAAAATTATTCAAAAACAAAAATTTTTACAAACATTGCTGCAGTACAGTTCTGGACCGTCCTCAAATATTTACCAAGGGAGATAATTTGTAACTTCATCAAAATTGACAATCTAGGATCACGGCACGGTTTGTGAAAATTTGTTTTTTTCAAATAATTTTTTTTTCAACAGCCTGAACGCAGAAAAATCAAACTGTCATTTCATTTGCCACACCGAATTAAAAATTTTGGGAGCTGATGGCTCAATTTCCAAAGGTTTCAAGGTTTGGGTCAACAGAACCACATTTTATTGATTTTCAAGAGTTTTTCATCAAGGCCTTGAAATTTGCTGTCAGAATTCAAGGAGCGTACGAACCCTGCAGTTGCTTCTTTCTCTGTCAGAGCTTTCACAGCTTTGATCAGGCTTCGCTGGATCAGCCGTCAGGTCTCCCAATGCCCATCGTGGAAAAACACGTAACACAGTCCTGGTGCATGTTGGTTGTCAGTGTTTTCTTTCAAGATCTAACTCCCATTGGTCCACAGGGCTGAACACACGACATTGCTTAGGAATAAATCTAATCTAATTTTGAAAAAAATTGATTACAATATTTTACATCTTTTATCATCTTCAACATTGTTACGTATGAAAAGAGACTGCATTTATTTAAAAAAAAAAAAAAAAAATCTTTCATATAAAGAAGTTTCTATGTTTACTGGTTTTCAACATGTACTCCACAATTTTATTTGAACAGGCCGCCCATCCAAAAAATTTCTCATTTCAGCCAATGAAAGTAGATAATAAAAACAACACTAGTTAGCCTGTCTACTCCACAAAAGCAAAAACGACCAAACTACACCAATTACGACAGAATAACAAAAAACCACAGTGTGAAGATGATAACACTACATCCGTCATAGTGGGGCAAAAAAAAAAAAAAAAAAAAAAGAAGAAAAAAGATTTTTGCTGTCGGAAGTTTTCCATCTGGGCAAGAATAATTGTGTTTGGGTACAATGATGAAGGATCTTTCTCATCTACAGAGGTTGGTCTTGTCTCATGTACTGTGAGCATTCATGGGTATTGGGGAGGTCCTTAGAACATACTCGAGATGCCACCTCCTTCAGTAACAAAAAAAAAAAACACCATTATTGACAACAAATGCTGTCATGAGTCACGTATCCCATGAACCGACAAGAAATGCTATCATGAATCATGCGTACAGTGACAAGCCATGAATCAAGTATTTTTCAGGGGGATGACTGTGACCATGACCCAAACAAACGCAGGTCAGCAAGATCACTTGATACCCTGAGTAAAGAACTTGGTTACAACAACCAGGTCCATGTCCACAACTCAAAACTATCCACGCATTGGTCTCAGCATGTTGTGGGAAAAGCTGAAGGCCTGGGCCACATACAGCAGCCAATCCAAGGGAACAATCATCTGGCCCTTCACATGGAGACCAGGGTCCAGCAGCCCCCTCATCAGTGTTGATCCCAACACATGACCCCAAACCCAACAGCGTACATGAGAAAGATCCCCCTTCACTGTGCCTAGTGAAATCTGATAGCTTATCATCGTGGATTACGCAGGAATATAGCTAAGTTTTACCTTCTCACAGCTGAAGCTTCTCACAGCTGTGGTTTGTATTGTGACTCGTTTGCCCACGTTTCTCTGGGCGGTTCGCTGACATTTATTTAAGATTTGTGAAGCTTTTAAGGAAAAGCTTTTGACAGGAAAAAGAAAGGCTCTTCTATTGTGAATATCTGATTCCACAAAACCACCATTCTTCAAGTTGATCTACTGGTCACTTCAACTTAATCTTTTTCTTTATGTTAGAGAGATACAGGCAAACTCTTCATTCTTAATGAACATACTGTGAAGTTTCCAAGAAATCGCCAAAATCGAAGAGAACAAAGCAAAACAAAACAAAAAAAAGCAAACAAACAAAAAAAAAAGAACCCATTGCCTTTCTTCATACTGGTAAAACAAATGAAAAATAACACACACACACACTTTTTTCATGTCAGGTGTTTCAACCCTTGAGCATACAGTTTCTTCTCTCTTGTTATCATCAGCATATATTTCCCTCATGACACCAAAATACTTCATTGTATATTGTGAAACATGTTCTCGTCTGAAGTTCACCCAGATGGACAAGACTTGTTCACAAGCTGAGTTTAATCTATTTCACCGCTTAATTAACTCATATATATATATATATATATATATATATATATATATATATGTTTGTTAAAATAGTATGGTAAAAGCAAGTTTTAAACTTCCTTTTACCATACTATTTTAACAGATGTTGCTCCCCCAAAGGGGCACTTTAAGCACTTTAAAAATTTTATTCTCTCGTTTTAGTCATTTTCTTTCACAAGGGGAGTTTCCCCCCTGATCATGTACAAAACATACAAGAAAACAACAACACAAAAACACACAGTCACACAAAACTGGCAAGTTTGGGCACACTCAAGGAACCAATCATACGTGGTGCAAATACAGCAATAGTTTTTTTTGTCACAAAATCATAATTCAAAATAACATCTATTAAGATCAACATGAAACATAACTTTTCACATCATGAACACCACACACACACAGACGTATTGCACATCTTAATTAACACACAACTATACCATACAGTGGAACTTCTCCATGGCACACGTCACAATTCAAACAGTAAGATCATATAGTGGAATCTCTACACTACACACATCCCAATTCACACCTATTCATATAAAGAAAATTAAAGCATAAACATCCAGTTCACACTAGATGAGATCACAGAGTGGAATTTCTCAATCATACACATCCAAATTCACATAATGAGATCATAGAGTGGAAGCTCTACACTACACATATCCCAATTCACACATATTCATATAAAAAAACAAACAAACAAAGCATAAACATCCACCTCATACTAGATATGCATCTCAATTCACAGTTATGTCAAAACGATGCGACGCAGTGGCACTTCTCTTCCTTGTACACGGTCCCTGCGGGCTTCTTGGTTTCTTTCCATCAACTCTATACCTACCAAACATGACACACAATATGTCTAGTTGGTAAAAAACACACAAACACATTTTCATAATGTGTACAGTAATGCAAGTAATGTTGGCATTAACCCTCTTGACAATCGAGCGCCCGCTAGCACCCGGCCGGAAATCACACAGCCAAAAACGCTGAGCACCCGCAGCGCCTGGTAAAAAATGTGCCTGGTAAAAAAAAATGGCGCCGCCATGTTTCTCGTAGAAAAAAGGAAGTCTCGCGAGAACGTGACTTCCTTCTTCCTGTAGCCATTTACTTCCGTTTGCAAAAAAACCGCGATTCGATACGTGCCGTGGTTCTCGAGTTACGCATTTTTTTAAGTTTTGAGGTCGAAATGCCGTTTTTCACCGTGGCTAACCTTCAGTTCTGCCGTTCTATAATGAGATTTAGTGATGGAGATACTGTGTTTTGTAGGATTTACGGCATAAGACTTACTGAAAGTGCTGGGTAATGAAGCTTAGAGTGACCTAGATTTTGACGGGGATGAAGTTCCAGGTATGATGAACAATTCAGAAGAAAGTTCTGAAGATGATTTTTTTTTTTTCCTGGGTAAATGGCTCATGTGACGTTCTTCAAACTTGCAATATACCAAAATATATATTCGTAGGAATTTTAAAATTATTTTCATTTCGTTATTTCCTTTCCTCTCTTTTAAATCAATTTTTTAATTGGTAACCATGTTCAAATTACGGAGTTACTTACCTTGCCGACGGTTTTCGGCGTAACTAAGCTCAGATAAGTGCATACTGAAGAGGGTTAAACTCATAAATGTTACAAAAAAAAGAGACAATTTTGTTGATAGAAGTAATCAGTTTCAAATATGCACTGTGGTTTGCAAAGCATAATCAGAGAGCTCTTTTTGTCAAAGAAAGAATGAAGATTCAACAGAACTTACATACTCCCAAGTTTGCACAGGATATGATCTCCCTCTCACACACACACACACACACACACACACAGTGAACTCGGGGGTTATCGGCAAGCACATGCAGCAGAGAATGATACAGTTCGCAAACGTATTTCACTGTCACAAACACACACAATGACCACTCTGCCTTCAATGGATTTGAATTATCCAATCATTTTCAAACTTTTCTTTGGTGACACTGCAAAATATTTTTTTCTTAAAAAAAATTTTTTTGCTGCTGTCCAATCTTCTGTACCACCTCAGTGGCAATGCCCCAGTGCCGCTCATTCCAACACCCTGTCCATGGCCACAGCCCGGTCGGCCCGCCGCTGCCCTGGCATCCGCAATCCACAGGGAGCAGTATCAAGTCATCAAGAGGCAACCCACCAAAGGAAACACTGCACTGCTGCCGAGTCACTTTGGCAGTGTTCAGTGGCCCCTGTTCTGATCCAACATACGCAGAACAGCACCTTCTAAGCCCCCTAATGACCACAATAATTGCTTAGTTGCAGAGCTGGCGTGAGCAAGCTCTCCCTCCAGAGAGCCCCACCACGTCCTCTAACGACAGCCCCCATGGACTCGCCAATACCAGTGACCCAGAGAGAATCAAACCAAGGCCACAGATGTGGAGAGGACATTGAAACTGAGGTCACCATGAGAGCAAAAACCATAAAAATATCCTTAGCAAATTTAGAGGAATACACACACACACACACACATTATATACATACATATATATATATATAATGCTGAACAATTAAGTAGTGGGGGAAAACAAGTGCATATATATATATATATATATCCTCCAAATTTTGCTCTTGCATATGTAATAGACAGACAAATGCAGATATGCCTGGAAACCTTTGGAGTCCAGCTGACGCATAATCAATTTATGGCGCTTGCCCTCTTTCTCTGGAAATTCAAAATTCCATCAATTCACCCTTTGACTTTAAATATAAAACCGCAAATCCATCTATGTTCAGATAAATCTTATGAAGCACAACAGACAGGCAAAATAACAACAACAGGCAAACTAATAGGCCATCATAATTTCAATATCTGTGTACGACCAAATCAGAAATCTTATAACTGCTTTAACAATTCAGATGTTTCTCAAAATGCACATACAAATCTGGCAACATATTCTGTTTTTCATTACACAATAGCAGGAGAGCATGGTAGTGGCTTGGTAGACTGGCTTGCTTTTTTCCTTCTTTTGTTGTGACTTTTTGACAGAAATGAAGCAAAAATGCAAGAACACACACAAAAAAACAAGGCTTGTGCAATGTCAGTGTCTATAAATGGAAAAACAAATCAAGTAAAACAAGAACACCATTACTTCAATACATTTTGCAGCACTGGACATTTATGATGTCCGTTCCCTCATCATGAAGATTTTCCAGACTATTCATTTCAACTTACTGCAGAGCCTGAGAGTTATCACCCCCCCCCCCCCCCCCCCCATCCCCCACTTTTTTTTTTATTCATACCCACTGCAACTATCGGCATAAAACAGTCAACATGAGGTGCTCACCTTCACAGACTAGAGGCCAGGTACCTCTGACGTCACCAGTCAGGTGAGAGGTCAGCGCCGCCCATGCTAGGACATCTGGTCGTTGTACTGCTGCCTCATTCCGTGTGACCTTGCTACATGGAAGGGCCTTCCATCCCTACTGTTTCAGGATTTCCATCCACTCCCTGTAATGAGAAGGACCTTTCAAGGACTTCACTTAGAGCCTTATCAGAACCACTGCTGAGTCGCAGTACCTCTGAAAGCATTTGCCTGAATGCATACACATTTTTAACTAGTAAAGCAACTGCATAGGATATGTATTATTGTTTTTTTTACCACAAACACAGCATTTGTAAGGTGTACTTCTACTGAAACTGCATGTCATCTGCATACCATGCAAATGTTTTCCTCATACAGTAACACGAAAATCATTATTCTAACAGCACAGACATTCTACTGCAACATTCCTTCCAATTTTCTCTGTTAGTTTAAGCCATTTGTGGCCCACTATTTTAATCACTTGGTCATAATATTTAAGTAAATTATTCTTCTCCCTAACATACAATGACCTCCTGTAGCATAAATGATAACATCTCATGCTAACGCAAGGATAAGGATGCAAGGATCATGTGATGACAAGGAGTGTTTCTCATAATGTCGGTCAGTCTTCAAACCCGGCGGTGTCAAGCCGCAACATTCCAACAAATCAGAGCCACACAATATTTCATCATTATCTGGTTCATGGTCACAAGTTAATACAATGTATACTCTGCCATGTTCTGATGCATTCTTTGGTGCTTCTAATATGGGATGGTCCGATGCATTGGACTGCTCATGGCAAAACAGTATCTCAAACCTGCAGTGCACGAATGAAGATGTAATTCATGTTGTTTACACCCAAGCCAACCACAAGGTGATCATAATCTGGGCTAATACTCTCATGCCCGTGGGAAAAAAAGGTGAAGGATGAGATGATCCATTTGTCCGTCTTCCAGGTGCCACAGTGGTGCCTGTCCACGGTGGATCTACCAGCAGGCAGATACAGTCATTTTCACAGGTCAATGAGCAGGCAGATACAGTCATCTTCACAGGCAGATACAGTCATCTCCACAGGTCACTGAGCAGGCAGATACAGTCTTCACAGGTCACTGAGCAGGCAGATAGTCATCTTCTTCACAGGCAGATACAGTCATCTTCACAGGTCACTGAGCAGGCAGATACAGTCATCTTCACAGGTCGCTGAGCAGCCAGATAGTCATCTTCACAGGTCACCGAACAGGCAGATACAGCCATCTTTGCAGGTCACTGGGCAGGCAGATACAGTCATCTTCACAGGTCATTGAGCAGACAGATACAGTCGTCTTCACAGGTCATTGAACAGGCATATACAGTTGTCTTCACAGGTCAATGAGCAGGCAGATACAGTCATCTTCACAGGTCACTGAGCATGCAGTCAGTCATCTGCACAGGTCACTGAGCAGTCAGATACAGTCATCTGCATAGGTCACTGAGCAGGCCTCATTACTCCTGTCCAGAGTAGAATTAGCATGGGATGTTATCATTTATGCTATAGGAGGTGGAAACAGCATTACTGGTCAGCAGCATATAAAGGTGAGGATGAGGGATAAGGTCATTTTACTGGATGGTGTCCACACGTTTCAGGCCCACACAGGGCCCCAATGTCCTCCCTCAGATCATTTGAGCCCCTGACAGAGAGCTGAGGGGAAATTAAACAAAGAAAAACACAACAACAAAAAAAAGTTTTCTGGCAGGTCACTTGATCCCTTGATGGACAGTACTTATGCGCAACAACCACCACTGGGTGAACCACAGTGGTGTCCTGTGGTTCCCACTGTGGCACAGTGAAGCCACAGTGATGCTGTTTTCCACCACGGTAGGAGAGGGGAATGGGATGAACTGGCTGCATAAGCTGATGACTGGGACTTGGGCAAGCCAAGAGTTGCAAGAGTTTCACTGGCCAGAAAGTCGCAGGAAAGCCCAATCCTGGAGGAAGACACAGACTCAGTGGGGAGGGGAGGGGGTGGAGGGGGGGAGGTGGGTGGGGGTGTTTGAGGCAGTTGTCAAGTTTTGCAAACAGTGCATTTCACGGCCAGTACCGTTCATTCCCTCTAACCATGTTTTGAGAATGTTCAGGTCTCCCATCACCTGCTGGTTGATGACACCAAATTAAGAAGACAATTGTGGAAACTCCCTATACAGCTGTGATAATTCCCAACCAATGCCATCACAAGTGTCAGCCCACCACTAAAATCATTTGTGGTAGCTGTTTGTGAAATATCCTGATGAATTCAGTAACCTCCACATTCTCCTTGCCTTGCCTCATGGAATGCACACAGAGCAGGGGGACTGGTCAAACCAGGGCAGATTTCAAGCATTTTTCTATGTGGCAGGTGGAACTGATTCTCATATTCAAACCAGGGCAGGCAGATTTCATGCATCTTTCTATACACATGGTAGCTGGAACCGATTCCCATATTTTCTGGCACAATCAGTAGAAGAATCTTCTGAGAATGTGTTAGTATTTTCATCCTAGTGGCAATTCTCAAGTATTTGCCTGAAGTAATAGTAACGGTATAACACCAACATAAAGAAAAAAATATCCCACTCTTGTGCGGTACACTCCCATCTTTTACACGAGTACGCATGAAATATAGGCCCTTATAAAACAGTACAGCAGGAACTGCAGCTCTACAAGCAGGTGGAATGAGATGTAATTGCAACATATTGGGCCTCTCATACACCAATCATATCACCAAGTACTTCACAATGACAAGAAACGACTAAAGTAAAAACATTGATATTTGACACACACAAACACCACCACCACCACCACCAAATATGTATATATATATATATATATATATCATGCTGAACAATTTGGTAGTAGGGGAAAACAAGTGTAGGCTAAGTATACTTCCGTCATTACATGACTCGACAAAGAATTAAGTTAAATGAAAAAAAAAAAAAAAAAAAAAAAATGGGGGGGGGGGGGGGGGGGGGGGAGGATCGAAAGAAAATAAGATAATAAAATCAGGGGCATATAGTAAAATTGTTAAACCCTTCAACGAACAGCAGAAGGGAACCATCACAATCCTTCCTCAAGACAATTCCATTCATACTGCCTGCTCCTAGAGCTTTCATCCACTGAATCAGACCCATCAGGGGGACACAGCTGACAATGGCTGAGCTCCCTTGGCATCAAATGGAGACACCACTGTCACAGTCCAGAGTTCTGTGGTGTTTTTACCACCAAGGGTTCAAAAAAAAAAAAAAAAAAAAAAAAAAAAAAAAAAAAAAAGAATCTAACAGCATCCCCAAAAATGCCTTTAAAGGGTAGATTACTAGAAAAGTAAAATGAAAAGAAAGTGTGGTAAAGGAAATAAGCTGCTAAAAAAAAAAAGCTGGTATCATTATATTACAAACATTATAAAATGTAGGGGAAAAAATCTTTGAGCCTATGCTAGAGGATCCATTTAAGGATGCAAGGGAGGTAAAAAGATGTGAAACAGTCCAAGAAGTCAGCTCTGGATTAACATCACTGCCTTATAAACATATGTGACGCTCCACCACAAAATGAGTCACATTGCACTGGAGGTCGTTTCTGAGTTATTTATATCTTATATATAAAAATGCTCTCCAACCAAAAAAAAAAAAAAAAAAAAAAAAAAAAAGCAGATCGTAAATAGGGCTATTTTTGGCAAAGTTATTGTGATTTGAAGTTTAGACCCCGTCAATACAACGAAGAGAAATTTCAGCCAAAAAGTTTCAAAACATGTTCATAGCAACCAAGTACTTCTAATTTAGATATCTTGTTGAAATTGGCACAAACATGCACATAGCCATTCTGTATCACCACACAAACTTTTGGGAAAAAATACTGACATCTCTAGATTTCATTCAAAAAAAAAAATTTTGGATAAAATCGAAAAATAAGAGAAAAGAATAAGCTGCTTTAAATTCAAATTGGTTATTAATTCACATAAGCATACTACTTGAGGTAACCTTTTGTGTGCTTTTATTCACCAACTGCTAGTGTAAGATGTTAAGTCAGAAAATTAAGGAATAAAGAAAATTTAAAAAAGAAAAAAAAAATCACCATAACCTAAAAAACTTACTACAGTGACCGTGGCAGTAGAATACAGTTTCCCTGACCACATGAAGTAGTTTGAACACACACATGAGAACTGTTATTCCCACAGGAAGATAATGTTCTATCCACAGTACTGGGGTGACTAGGGCAGGGGCTTAGGGGCAGAGAATGTCCTGTGTGTCAGGTCTGACAAAGGGTCTGATGCGCTGGCGTAGGTAATCCCTGCGTCAGCTGATAATCCAGGGGGCTGAATTTGGGCAGGGAGTCCGACCAGACGACGCCTGGCAGCGTCCATACAGTATGCTAGCTGGATCTGTTCCTCCTCTGCACTCAGTGTGGTTTTCACATACACAGTTCCAGGAGCATATGAGGGAAAAACGGAAATGAAAATATTTTTTCATTCCCTTCACTGCTTTAAAAACAGACATAAAAAAAATGTTTGCCAGTCAAAAACGATGACTTTCTCTTCCCCAGCCTCTGTGCCAATGATCTGAGCCCGATTGATGCCCTTGGTGGTGCTGCTGTGTGATGACATGGCACAGGTCGTTGAGGCAGTGAACTTCACAGCGTTTGAAGCATCACTTCAGGAGACCAAAACACCAATCAGGAGCAAATTTGGTGTGGCCGGCAGGCATGAAGTTGACCGTGATGGAAGTGTGAAGGCCCTGCATGACCTGCTAGGCCAGATACCTCAAATGTACTTGTTTTTGTTCTGGCCGCTGCAGTTGTCAGTTGTCACAGTGTAGATCCACCTCCATCGCCCCAAGGCCAAAATGCTTGAAAAGATGGTGCAGCAGAGAAAGCACCATATTGGACCCCTTGCCGCTGGACTTGCCTTCATCAATGAGGTAATTTATCTGCTGCTTACACATGTAATCCAGCCATAATGATAAGGTGATTACACTTCCGTAGTCTTTTCCACGCTCAATATCATATACAAAAAAAAATCAAAAATAAATCTTTATACAGAAATTGAGAAATCAGAAAAAAACAACAACTTTCAATCTGCTTTCCGGACCAGTATCTGACATGGATGTCCAGCTGCTTCTGTTTCAAGTCATTCAATGATTCACCAAAAATCATGACATATCATTAATTCTCTACCGGCAGCTGCAACTGAGGCCCCCTCTCTGGCACATTTCAGGAGGGACCTCAGCAAGCTTTACTTTTAAAATACAGCCACTGTATGTGTTGTCATGTGCAAGTGTGTGTGAATGGTTGGCGGGCCTGGACTAGCCTAAAGGCTAATGCTTGTTCTGGGCAGGATAAGGAGCAGGGTAAACCCTCTTGAAAAGGTGAACTTGGTAGTAGCCTCCTGCCGCTCCACACTTTACTGTTTTTTTTTGTTGTTTTTCAAATGGAGTGACTGATGGCAGAGAATGAAGCAAAATTAGAAAGAAAGGGGGTTATTTACCGCCAAGGGACATTGACAAACAAAGCACAGGACAAGACACAATGCATTTCAACCTCTTGGGTCTTCTTCAGGCAAAACAAAAAAAAAAAAAAAAAACAAAAAAAAAAAACAAAAACAAAAAAAAAAAAAAAAAACCCAAGCATCGCATTTAACATTTAGGACAGTACAAAGAAAGAATGAAGAGTGACTTATCTGTCCATGTGGTAGGAAGAATGGCTGCCAGATGGAAACGATGGAGGGGATTATGGTAGAGGAAAAGGAAGTTGGGGGGGGGGGGGGGGGGGGGGGGGGGGGGGGGGATGAAACGATGGGGTTGTGTAGCTGGATTAGTGGGGTGGAGTGATATATTTGTGATGGTTGTGGTTAAGGTTGATTGATAATAATGCTAAGTGGGGGAGGGGGTGTGTGTGTGTGTGTGTGTGTGTCTGTGTGTGTGTGTGTGTGTGTGTATATATATATATATATATATATATATATAGAAGGGATAGTAATGATGATAATGCTAGTGGCAGTAACTATAATAAATAACTACATGAATAAAATTAAAGTAACTGTAACAAAAAAGAAAAAAAATTAAGTGAATAACATAGATAAATGATTTTTTTTGTTTTTTTGTTGTGTGTGTGTGTGTGTGTGTGTGTGTGTGTGTGTGTGTGTGTGTGTGTAGGCTAGCTGGTAGATAAGTTAGGGGGGAGGGGGTGTGGTATGAATGCTGTCTTTTAAACAAGAAAGTAGGATTTTTTTTTTCTTTTCTTTTAAAAAAATGCGCACACATGAGTCACCTAAAGTCTATGGAGACGACGTGACGATTGATTTGAAGATTCAGTCTGTGATTTCACTCTTTTTTCAGTTCCGACAGAAAAAAGGAGCAATGCCAAAAGTTACAAGATATCTACTTCTGGTTTCCCCACACCGATAGTTCGTCACAATCGAGGAGGAATATGGAAACATTGCTGCAAACAGTTTCACGTTGTCTTCAGCAGATCGGAAACTGTGATGATTGTTGATGGCATGAATCGTCCACAACACTTCAGCTTTCAATACATCTGTCCCACTTGCTGTTATTGTGGATTGACGATTCTTACTGAGGAAAGGGTCTGACCTGATATTGATGAACTTGATGACTGCCGAACAAAGTCCGCAAGTCTAACGACGACCTACTCACTTTTCCCAATTCCAAGTATTTTTTCCTCTTTCCGTGACTTGCAACCGCCGATTCGCCCATTGTCCGAACATCAACAGTCTTTTGCACACTTTACAGACAGAAAACACACATGTTTGTTGTCTCTGCATTCAGTGATCCAGCTTCGATATTCTTCCTCCTGTAGCCACAACGGATCAAATGCGTAATTTCCCTGAGGCATGATGACAGATGCAACAGTTATCGGACTTCACCGAAGATGAAGGAGCATGGCGCCCTTTGTTGGAAGTCAATCTGCGCCTGTGCAAACGATAACCGACTATTAAATTGCTTCCCTTTGCTTGAAAGGCAGACGACACGCAAAACGAGAGGCGAAAATTGATGTCCGAAGTCTTGTTCGCGTTTGTTCTCTGATTCGTCTTTCAAATGTTACGGTCCATTTTTGGCCCAAAAAACGATTTTTAAGGGGATTTCAAGGGATGGTAGGGACGTCTGCAGTTTTCAAGGGCCTTTTTGACCCAGTTGAAATTTAAAGGGTTTTCAAGGGTCTTCAAGGGGCATACGAACCCTGTGGATGGCACCAAAAAAAAAAAAAAAAAAAAAAAAAAAAATCAGATCTTCTATCAAGAGTGGAGGAACATCATGCCTGTAAAGACATCCTTACACTGGATGTATTGACTTAAGGTCTTTTACAGCGGTAAAATGGTGTTGCAAATCACAAGATCAATTTAAGCAGACTGTTTCATCATAGAACAGAAGTGATGACGAAGGGGGAAGGGGGAAAACTGAGGGGAAAAAAAAAAAAAGGACCGACAAGACTTAGGAAGGAGTAAACAACGAAAGTTCCAACATATAACAGAAAGAAAAAAAGGAGATCACTTTTTTTTTCCTTCCCACGATGGAGCTTAAATCACTACAGAGTTTTACCAATCTTTCACTGACCGGTCTGGCAGTGGATTAGCATCACTGCCTTTGGCAAGACTCCCCCCACCCCCCTCCCTAATTCATTGGTAACATCTGGTAGTGATAAAATGGCATACCATAAAACCAAAGGCCATCAGGAAACTGGTTGGGCTAGCAACACATTCCAATGACAGAGCCAGAATGTCAATTTTTTCCCCATTTACCTCAGCACTACACAGTCTTCATCATAGCCCCCAGTCCCTACAAACTCAAGGGATCCTCTTGTACGCTAAAAAGACAGCATTTGATGTGGGTTTGTTATCGCCATGTAGACTGCTCCTGATTACTTCGGTGACGGTCAATGTGCCTATTCTGATCCAGCGTATGCAAGACAACAACTGCTAAGCCCTCTACTTATTATTGCAATCATTCAGTCACAGAGTCAGTGTGAGTAAGCTATCCCTCCTGAAGGCACCACCATGTCCAGCCAACGTCCCCTCATGAATAAGCCAATACCGGTGACCTTGATAGAACCGTACTAAGGGCACAAACGTGGAGAAGAACTGAACACTAAGGTCGCTATGACAATAGGGAAAGAAAGACCACAGAATGTCAGACCTTTTTCCTTTTTTCATGCCCATCAATGACATGGATTTCCATTCTGGTCTAAGGTTACATGACAGGTCTGTTCTCTACGCTCACTTTCAGTTTCACAATAAATCCCAGCTTCAACTAAGCCCATGACATCAGACTGAAGCAATGCTGGTCAAGAAATCTGAGCAACACACTCCAGAGATGCATCCATGAGTGGATGGAATCGACTGTGTGGTCCCAGTCTTCCCACTTTAGCCCATTTCTCTCTCTCACCAGCCGGTCAGGACAGAAAAATATCCCACAAACAAATTGGTCTGATGGGAATCAAACCCACAACCTCTCACAGGGAAGTTGGCAAAGTTAACCTGTTACTAGTGCTTAAGATCAAACTCTGTTGAGAAAAGTTGAAAGACTTGTGTCTGCAGCCTTTTTCTCTACATTCCCTAACTGGATGCAGAAAAAAAAAACCCACCATCATCCAAGATGGCTGCAGCCTGCTCCACCCCAAGGACAGTCGGCGCCCTCTGCAGACTGGGGACCCACTGGGTTTTTACAGCGCCAGTCTCCATGACTGCTGCAGCAGCACACGCTGGGGGGTGGAGAGGAAGTGGGCTGGTGAAGTCATCATCTGTTCACACCTGTACAAAGGAAAACCAGATACCACACCATTTCTGGGTAGGTATCCCTTTTCATTAGTTTTGGAAATCAACCATTGTTCCTTAGTTATAACTGACACTATGGAAAAAGCAACAAATAAAAAAAAAAGACAAAAAAACACACAAACAGACCAATTCCCTCACAATAATAGGGAAGCAGAATTTCACGATCAGGTGACGGTGTGTGTGGACATTCCAAGTTTACCTATATACCCTGTACCAGACGGCATGTACACAGCAACAAGAGAAATGAATAAACATAAATTAACATTTCATTTCTTGAAGTCTGGCACAGCTCTTTCGGTCTTGATTAATGTCAGACAAGCACATGGATGAACAGAACACAAATACAGGTAACTTGAATTGATTGAAATGAAAGTAAATATGAAATGAGACAGGGAACAGTAAACAATAAACAACAAACAAATACAGTAACTCTTGCTCCCATTTAAACAAATACAAGCCCATAACTCCAAAGGAATGCAGCTTATTATGCAGTTCATATGTCATAGACAGATCTCTCACATCCAATTTGCTGACAGTGTAAATATAATCATGATCATTGCATTTTTGGTCCAAATCAGTTTCTGTGCTTTCTTCTTGTCAAGCCAACAGGCTAAGTGGCACTGTAATAGATGGATTATGGATAAGAAACAAAACGTGCATCATGTTGATGATTTGCTGTTGAGCTTTTTCTAGTTCTTGTCTGCAAAGCTGACTGGACTGTCAAGCTATGCATTATCATGTGTCTACCAGCAGATCCCTGCGTTGACTCAAAATGCTAAATTTAGATGTTATCCCCCCCCACCCCCCAGACCATGAAATAGTTTCAAAACATATTGCAAAATGTCATACAGGGCAACACAGGAAGCACCATGCTTTATGCCGATTTAGGCCTGATCTTGCAACTCCCACACGGCTTAGCCCTTGCCTTTAGTAACGCATGCTGTTCGCTACTTGTCTTTGTTATCACTTAGTTGAAGTAGTGTGGGCAAAATTTAGGTCAACTGGGTGACCAAGAATAACTCTGGGAGGGCACGGGGGACAAGGGGGATCTTATTTGGTGGTGCAGAGTTCACATCGTATGTCAGCATCTTGACTGTTTATTGCTAACATACAAAGAAAGGAGGGAAAACCTCCCCAAAAACGATTCACCTTCAGTCTCTCACCTGCTGTGCCATACTATATAATATATGCCACTGGTGTGTTTTTTTTCCCCCCTGCATACGCAGGCTGATGTTCCTGCGGACACTCCCTGTGAAGACAGGCAAGGATTAATCCCATCTACCAAACAAACGGAGTGGAGTTTTGTGTGTATGGCCGTTTTTCATCCGACCATTAAGGCAGCCATACTAAAGAAAGGTGCATGCTATGTGTAACGTGTCATCCACACCAACGGCCAAACTGGTCTTCTCTTCCGAAAGTTGGTGATGGGAATTTACGTGTGTGCAAGATTTTGTGTGTGTGTTCACACACAGAATCTCTGTTTATAGTCTCATTCGAAGGACTGTATGGGAAATGGTGTTAGAATGTACCAAAATGGCCTGGCAGAGATTCGAAGCCAAGATTACGAGCCCCTGCGCTATTCCCTGGTGTTCTTGAATATCATACTTTTGTTGGCCTCATCCCCCCCCCCCCCCCCCCCCTTTTTTTGTATATAGTATATGTTGGTATATTACTATATCAATCAACCATTTTCTAACATATATCTATCTGCACACACATTTCCATCACATTGGATCAGGATTTTTTTTAATTTTCTTTTTTGCATAGCATTCCATCACAATGTGTTGCAGCATCACATTATCAATAAATTGTGGCATGCCGTGTCAAAAGCAGAGCACCTGGCAGCTACGCATGTTTTCAAGATTTACCACTACACCTACCTACCTGAGTGTATTGTTCCAGGTATAGATTATTTCAACTTTAAAGACAAACACAAAAAACTTATCCCTGAGTTGACAGTGTGTGGATTATTACTACCATTGCATACATGAGCTTTCTTTCTTTCTTTCCGTAATGTCCACAATCATCAAGTTGATTATTCTGATACTTACGTGTGTATGACTGCTTTTTTTTTTTTTTTATCCTGCCATTAAGGCAGCCACACTCCCAACTTCTAACACGATACTTAGAAACATTCATCCATTACACACTTCATCAATACATGTTTTCATGAACTGGTGTCTTCATCTCTCTACTGGTTCTGATACTGCCCAGTTAGATGTATTAGAGGGGATTTGATTGAAGTGTTCAAAATCTTTCACCAACAAACGGACATACAGTGGGACTATTTTTTTGAAGCTGCAAAAACAGATAGAACAAGAAATTCGGAAGCAAGATATTTGTTAAGCAGTTTCATACTAATATGGGGAGATTCACGTTCAGTAACAGAGTTATTGCTAACTGGAACAATTTGCCAATTGCACTTAAATTTGCTAATAATACTAATGTTTTTAAGAATTTGCTGGACAAAGACTTGAAATATAAAGTACACTTTAGAAGCTCTGATGAATAAGTAGGAAAATTATACTGCATGCATTTCAACCCGTTATAAAAGTAAAATAACACGAGGGGACATTGAAAGGCTTAATGCCTATGTATAAACTATGTCCCTACCACTACTACTACTAGTTCATTTAAATTATTCTGCACTTTGTTCCATATCAAAAATGAAATGGATTCTTCGCAGTCCTGGTGGCTTCTTCCTGGCAACTTCTCCACACTTGCTCAAAATCACGCTTCATAAATTGATATCGTTCTTCAAAATAGTCTTTATCACTAGTATCATCATCTTTGTACCGTTTTCCCCCACACTTGCTCAAAATCACGCTTCATAAATTTATGTCGTTCATCAAAACAGTCTTTATCACTGTCATCCTCTTTGTGGTGCTTTCTTTCTGCCTCATAATATTCAACTGTCCCCTCTTGATTGTCCAATACTTGCTGAAAACCATGCTTCATAAACTGACATCGTTCTTTTAAATAGTCTCCATCACTATCATCATCTTTGTACTGTTTTCCTTCTGCCTCAAAACATTCTACTGTCCCATCCTGATTCTCCAACACTTTGTCAAAATGTTTTACAAACTGGTGGTGTCTTTCCTGTGAAAGATATGTCACGTTTCCCTGAAAATCACAAACTCGGTCAGAATCATCTTTCATGCATGGGGCAGCTTCCTCTTCCAAACATACTGCATTTCCATCTTGACTGTTCCACACATCGAGAAAATCATCTTCTGAAAATTCCAATCTGTCTTCAAAGTAGTCTAAGGCCCCCTTTCTTGTGATCCCATGTGTCTATCGTCATTGCGGTCATGTCATGTCAGAATCAGAATGTTCTTGTGTAGAACTCTCCTCATCACTCCAAAGCAAGTCAGAAGCATGTTCCTTAAACAGATCTCTCACGTCCAATTTGTTCACAGTGCAATTGTTATCAAGATCATTGCACATTTTGCAAAAGAGTTTGTAATACTATGCTTTCTTCTTCAATGCATGTTGCTTTACCATCTAGACTGTTCAACGATTGGTTGAAATATGCTTTCCTGCACAAATTTGTCACTGCACAGCCTCTTGAATCATCGGGTATCTTAGAATCTGTAGTATTACAGCAGTTCTCCTCCACACAGTCATTAAACTTATTACAGCAGTTCTCCTCCACACAGTCATTAAATCGTTGCCTTTTTGCAGACTGAGCATAGCATGTCTCATCTTGAAGTGGAAAATCATCTGATTTACGTTTTCCTTTAGAGCCTTCAATTTTTGTCATGGTACTTGCACGTAAATCAGGCATGTTTTCAATGGATGAAAGCAGTCTATCACTGTTTTGCGAAAGTGTTTTCAACCCTGTCTTCATCTTTTTTTCTTTTGAAAGGGGGCAGGACGGCATTATAAAAAGGAATGTGTGACGACTTATATCCTGCAAAAAAAATCATTAAAAAAAGCCCTCTCCAAATAAGTGAAGGTTTGTGGCAGATTTGACGTTACAGGCTAATATATTCTTCTAAACGCAATGATTCCAGTTTTGTTCTGATCTTTGTAGATGGCTATGATGTCGCACCCCTTCTTTTTTCCTTCGCCGGGCGAGCCCCAACCTAAACAGTGTCAAAATAAAAAATCAAATTGTTGATTGTGGACACTCGAAGGAAGAAGAAATCCAATGTGGACCTCAGTTACGTTGACGTTCGCAAACTACCAATCTATGCGAATTCTGGAGCGCAAGTTACACTATGCAAGAACTTTACAGAGTCTTTCTGTCACTGATAAATTCGTGTGGTAGTGGCGACCCAACAACTGAGACCCGAACTCCGTCCTTTTTTTTTTTTTTTACTCAAATTAATGATCGCTTTCCAGTTTCTGATGGAACACAGGACAGACCAACAAATATCTTACTCTCTGAATGTTCAATTTGACAATATTTTATTTTCCCCATGAATCAAGAGAATCGAAGTCCTACCTCGCTTACCTTGTTACTTTCTCGAACGTGTGACACAGCAGTTATAACGTCAAACGACCGTTCGTCTACTTATAGGCTAGCCTAACGTAGTACTTGCGTTACACAAACGGAAGCGGAAATCGGAGTAGGAAATTTGTCTTCAACCAATTAAGTAAGTTGTCACGCGCACACACGAGTCCGCTTCCGTATCTGACAAGCTATTTGATTGGCGGAAGAGAAAACCAATCATACAATTTATTACTGTCAGTGCGCATTTAATATGTGAGGCTACAGTTCACCATATAAAAAAAAACTCTTAATCTCTTGCGCTTGAGCCATTTTCTTGTTTTAACCGATCGTTGTCTCCGAACAGTGTTCTTGTTGTTTCTTCTTCTTGTTCTTCTTCTTCCTTTTCTTCTTCTTGCTCTTGTTATTGTTTTTCTTCTCCCCCCTTTTTTTTTCCCCTCAAGCTGCTCAGTGACCCCTCAGCATGTCAATAATTGCCGAATACTCGGCAGGTGGACATTACTGGAAGAAGAAGTGAACTGCAGCTGTTTAAGTATGTCTTAGACACTTAACCTTTCCTATAATTATGTCGTGGGTCTGACATGACCCACACTCATGAGTTTCACTTGATAACTGGGTGCATCTTAAACCTATCTCCACGAAATGTTATTACTTTGTCAACAAACCATGGCCATACATCTGTACCGTAAACTGGATTTGTAGGTAAATAAACAAAAAGTCCCAGCGCGTCGTGGGTTTTGAGCAGACCCATACTCCCAAAGAAGAAAACCTGAGCGCCATATGTCGTGGGTCTGCCCAGACCGTTACATTCTAAAGACAAAGAGTAAACAAAAACAGAACCCACAACATAAAGGTGGGGGGGTTATTCCTTCAGAAGACAGCAACGGTCCGTGGAGACCGACGATGTATGGCAAAGGTTTATTCTTCACAAGAGGCTTCGATCTCACGACGTATGGTACGCAACATTTTGGACGCCGTATAGGAAAGGTTAAAGTACACACAAGGGTACAGCCACGTTTAAGGGGATCGTATACCATGCGGTTAACACAGGCAGAGGAATAGAATGCAAGCAGAAGCACACACACAACGATGCTCTGCACGCCAGCAGGACACAAATTTCTGCCGCCGGCACAGCTGTGAAATAAAAAAGGAGGGGTTACTGGATGGAACTAAGGATAGGGAGTGCACAGCAGGCTTGCCAAAATAAGACCAAAAAAAAAAAAAAAAAAAAAAAAAAAAAAAGGGGGGGGGGGGGGGGGTTCAAACACCATCAGGAAAAATGGCATCATAAGACCAGATACAGCACTAAACTCGGGTTCAGCTTGATGGATCCGACTTCCACGCTGAAGTCATCGCTACAGGAGTTGGAGCAAGGGGTTTTTGTAAGCTCGTCAGCCTGTGATCTCATGGAGCAGCTCTGCTCAGAAGAGAACCACAGTGACCTCTGAAGCAATAGCTGAAGCAACTAAAAAGAGTTCCAACTGGATCTGGTCGAGGAGGAATCGAAAGTGACATTCGTAACGCTTGAATTTTCCAAGTTAGAGCATGTGTCTCATGGTGATTTGGGCAAGGCGTCTGTCTGAAAAGTCAATGCTTTGAGACGCCCACCGAATCAGAAAAAGCTGGTTCAAACCCCGGTGGCATCAGGAAAAAAAAAAAGTTTAGTGGCAGACAGGCATCTAGGAGTCATGACCTGGATGTGGCCCTGCCTCCTTAGAGTGTAGCGAGTTCAAAGCCGGAACTCTTATCTGAAGGAGGCTTCTTCTATGAAGATCTGATGTCAGATCCTCCCTAAAGTTTCCTCCTACTGTTCATCTTATCATTCATGACCAAGGTGGCTACGTAGTATATTGTCCAATACACCCAGTACGCTGTTTATCAGTTACCAAAGGTAAATCTGGCTGGGAATACACAGCAAAATGTGAAGAAGAAAAAACTAGAAAGTAGATTACAATTTCACAAATTCCTGTCTGATTATAGAGGTAGAAGAAGTGATACAAACTATTCGCTGGTTTTGATCCATAGACAAGCTAAAAAAATAATAAACCACGGAAATGACAAACTCAATGAACCTTCTTCAAAAAGTAAAAGCGGAATGGGAAGTCCACACTGGAGATGAAGCGTCCAACTGGAAAAAAATCATATGGATGTGCTGCCCTGAATATGCATGTGTTGAGGGAAGGGAGAGAGTAGACACAGTGACTGGGACGACAACTATATTATGTGGATTATAACTAGACCAATTAGTTGTCACAAGGAACATTAAGAGTCCCCTCATCGACCAAGACTGAGGCCGTTATGGCACTGACCACACTCGTGGAACTGATCAAAAGAGGGAATGTCTCACACATCTGAACTAAAAGGAAGAGCGAGTCCAACAAAAATATTCGCAGACTCTACCGGAAGAATGTCAGAGGCCTGATCACGGAAGGCCTTGTTGACCAGCCCCGACCGTTGAAGATATTCTGGCCCTTCTTCAAACTGAGGCAGTGTGAAACCACTGGAGTCTTGCCCCTGAAAACTGACGGGAAACTTGTCACTGACGATCAGGCAAAGGCAGAGTTCCTTAAATCAACAACTAAATTCAGCTGTCAATAAAAACAAACAAACAAAAAAAAAAAAAAAATAAATGTCAGCGAACCGCTCAGAGAAACGTGGACAAACAAGTCACAAGACAACACACTAAAAAAAAAAGGACTTTTCTAGCTGAAGGATTTACATCAGGGTGCCGTATGCT
>JADBJO010001064.1:297500-340000 GCA_016801955.1 Conus betulinus | reverse complement strand
GGAGGCTGCACATGGAAGCTGGCCTTGCCACTTGTTATGATCGGCTCCAGCCACTCCCCTTTAGGCTGTCACCAGGAGAGTCGCTGCCAGAGTAACCCTCTTGTTATTATTATGTCTTCTGCCACCGCGCTCCAGCTCAGGGAATCACCTTCTTCTTCCCATGCACAAAACCTCGGTGGATCGATCTCGGAGGGTGTCACAGCACCTTTACTGGATGCTTTCAAACGGAGACTACACACACACACACACACACACACACACAAACCATAAGATCTGTTCTCCCATCCCATCCTCAACCCCTTTACCCCAATCGACAATTGTATTGAATATCCCGGAAGGTAGGTGTAGTCACTTTCTCATTTGTGGTGGTCCTGATCTTGTTTTAGGTAGGACTGGGCGCTGTTTACATCACCGAGAGGGACAAGCATTGCGTCTGAGTCGAGTTTCATAGACATTGCAAGGTGGCTAGCTTCTTCTATCGGCAAAGGAGGCGAGAGGTGAGGAAAGTGATGAAACGGGCACAAGACAAAATTCAAATCAACAACGTGACTGTTTCTTCACGCTGTTCTTGCTGTTGCAAGGTAAACGTTTTGACCATTGTTGGAAGGTTAACGTTTTGACCATTGTTGGAAGGTTAACGTTTTGACCATTGTTGGAGGGTTAACGTTTTGACCATTTTTTTGTACCCATCCGAGAACGTCACTACTTTCGTGCACCAGTCACATGACACTACAACTGCCTGCTATTTCCCCTCAAATGCCAGAGAGCCCCAAGACAGCCTATAATGAATTCTTTCCTCTCCTGGCCCCACTCGCTTGTAGGATGTGCTAAGAAACGCTGACGCTCGCCAGTCAAGCGAGAATTATCGCCACGTTACCTCTATGAAACGCACACCTGAGTAGAGTTTCATTGATGCGAGAAATCTAAAGGTGGCAAGCTTATCTTTATAGGAAGGAATGTAAAAGGCGAGGGGAATAAAGAAACAAGCCCAAGATCAAAATTCAAACAACGTGACTCTTAAAGATTGCTGCTGGAGTGTCGGCGTTTTGATGGTTTTTATAAGTCAATCAGATAACATTATTATGCACCAGTCACGGGACGTTATAACTATGGCCATTTTCCATCGCATATGACAGAGTCCCAGGACAGTCTGGCAAACTCTCGCCCTTTCCTAGCTCTGCTTGCCGCTAGTGTTCTACAAAACATTGACTCCCGAAGTCAAGCGAGAACGCACACCCTCTCGTCTCTCTACGAAGCGCACGACTGGTAACGACACCCACCATCCATCCCCCCCCCCCCCCCCCCCCTACTTTTCTGTTCTTTTCTTTCACTTTCTGTTTTCTCTCGCACCAGACTAAGACTTTGCTACTCCCAGGTGTTGCAGAATCTTCAATTTGATGAAGTTGGCTGCCCGACATCAAGAAG
The DNA here is from genome assembly GCA_016801955.1 of Conus betulinus. NCBI lineage: Eukaryota > Metazoa > Mollusca > Gastropoda > Neogastropoda > Conidae > Conus > Conus betulinus. The sequence goes on along the minus strand of JADBJO010001064.1, from coordinate 338,575 downwards.
TGAAGGCATCAGGGAACCTCTTACACGGAGGCTTATTGGTGGAGTGCAACCAATGTCCCATGCCATGCTTCGGCACCATGGCACTTAAAAAAATAAACAAAACTTGTACAGAATCAGTTATAAATGAATAAAAGTATTTTACACTACCAGTAAACAAATATCTTTCACTCTTAGATGTGATATTTTGCTCATGTAATTTGTTCTATCGTTTGACATCGTGTAGCATTACGACCTTTATTCTATTTTTGGAAGCTTGACCAATTTAGTGCATCCAACACGGCGCACTTTTCCATGAGCAATGAATTGTCTGTCTGCAAACAAATTTCATCTTACCGTCATTGGCCGCCAGTCTGGTTATCATATATGTAACGAAAGAGTGTTAGAACATCAGAGATTTAAGTGGGACCAGAGAAGAGAAGTGAAATAATGCCGAAGAATAACAAGAAGCGTGGTAAGTGGACGTGTCCCAGCCGAGTGATCACAGAAGGCGCAAATATGGCTACGGAATAGTTTACCACGTGGGAAAGAAAGTGTATCAAACATATGGTGATCAAATTCGGATTTTATCGAATTTTTAAAACACGGGTCAGTTTGTATGTGAACCTGTTAGATTGACTGGTCTATTTCTACTGTAAAATCCCAAATTCCCCTACTCTATGTAGGTCGGATTTGCGTATGTCATCATCGGTGTCGGTGATCCCTATCATGACACGCATTTTATTTGTGTTGACCTACCGCCACGTAAGTACGTTGTAATGCGTAATTTGTGTGATCCGGTATTAAAAACTGAGTTAGATCCAACTACTGATCAGAGTTTAAAACACGTATATGTTTAATCAAGAGTAATTACAGTTCTAAAAACAACAACAAGGACTACATAGGGTGAACCCCTCCATGTTCCAGCTGGGAAGGCGACCTTGACTTTCTTGAGCATGCCACATGAAATGAATGACGACACAAACTGTTTGAAACGTAATGATATTGAAAAAAAAAAGAGAATAAGAAAACACTGGAAACATCAGTGTAATATATCAGTGATTAAAGTCCCTTGAGGAAGACCAAAGAGGTCGAAATATTGGAAAATATTCAACGTGATTGTTGTTGAGTTCTTTGTTTGGATCTCTCTCTCTCTCTCTCTCTCTCTCTCTCTCTCTCTCTCTCTCTCCATATATATATATATATATAAAATTATGATATACATTTTCCTATTTACTTCATCTTTAATTTTTTTTCTCCTCTCAATTTCAAATCTTTGCCAAGTCATTACTATAATGATGGAAGAATTGTTAACCTGCACTTGTTTTCCCCCACTACTTACTTGTTCAGCATTATATTGTTTGGTCAATCGGTGGGTGATTGCATCTCTTAGGAGATCCAAGGAAAGGTTGTTATGCACAATTCTTAGCCGCCTTGGGTTATTGAGCAGCAGAGCTGACCACTCACACTGTTCCATATCTTTTGATCTCCCTTGCATCCTTAAATGGATCCTCAAGCATAGGCTCAAAGATTGTCCTTTACATTTTATACTGTTTGCGTAATGTTTTTAGTTTTCAACAACTTTTTTCCTCTCCACACTTTCGTTTTGTTTTAATTCTACTACCTTTCGCTGGCTACTTTGGGGGTGCTGTTGGATTCTTTTTTGAACCCTTGGCGGTCGGAACACCACAGAATTATGGACTGTGGTATGTCTCTATCTGACGCCAAGAGCACAGACACAGTCAGCCATGTCTCCCTGGAGTCTGATCCAGCGGACGAAAGGCCTCAGAGCAGGCAATACGTATAGATCTGACTTCGAGAGGGATTGCGATAGTTTCCTCTTGCAGCTACTGAAGGGTTTTCATATTTATGATATACATTTTCCCATTTACTTCATCTTTAAGGTTTTTTTTTTTTTTGTCCTCCCAATTTCAAATCTTTGCCAAGTCATTACTATAATGATGGAAGAATTGTTAACCTGCACTCGTTTTCCCCCACTACTTAATTGTTCAGCATTATATTATTTGGTCAATCGGTGGGGCATCTCTTAGGAGATCCAAGGAAAGGTTGTTATGCACAATTCTTAGCCGCTGACAATGCTTGGGTTATTGAGCAGCAGATCTGACCACTCACACTGTTCCATATCTTTTGATCTCCCTTGTATCCTTAAATGGATCCTCAAGCATAGGCTCAAAGATTGTCCTTTACATTTTATACTGTTTGTGTAATGTTTTTAGTTTTCAACAACTTTTTTTCTCTCCACACTTTCGGTTTGTTTAATTCTACTACCTTTCGCTGGCTACTTTGGGGGTGCTGTTGGATTTTTTTTTTTCGAACCCTTGGCGGTCGGAACACCACAGAAATTATGGACTGTGGTATGTCTCTATCTGACGCCAAGAGCACAGACACAATCAGCCGTGTCTCCCAGATGAGTTCAATCCAGCGGACGAAAGGCCTCGGAGCAGGCGATACATATAGATCTGCCTTCGAGAGGGATTGCGATAGTTTCCTCATGCAGCTACTGAAGGGTTTTCATATTTATGATATACATTTTCCCATTTATTTCATCTTTAAGGTTATTTTTTTTTTTCCTCCCAATTTCAAATCTTGCCAAGTCATTACTATAATGATGGAAGAATTGTTAACCTGCAATTGTTTTCCCCCACTACTTAATTGTTGAGCATTATATATATATATATATATATATATATATATATATATATATAATCACACACACACACACATATATACATAAACAGACATATGACTCGTGCTTAGGCGTTTTCTTTTTTTTTTCCATCATGGTTAGAAATTGCTTCAATAATTAGACTGTTTCTGTCATACTGTGTTTTGAGTATCAGAGCTGTAACTTTACTGTCTTCTTTTTCCTGTTGTAGGTTTTCAATACACATAACCCACAAAGATATGTAAAATGAGCAGCAAGTTGATGTAGCCATCATGTGGATGGAGGAAGAAGATGAAGATCTGTTCTGCAGTACAGTATTTCCCAGCCCTTTCTGATCTGTTCTGGGGATTTTTAGAAAAATATCTAAGTATGACATCAGAAGAGTGTATATTTCTGAAACAAATTTGACACCAGGATTAAAAAAAAAAAAAGAAACTGCTCAATTATGGATAAAAAGTAAGAAAAATGAAAAATCAACAAGGTTTTTTTCTTTTCATGATTAAAAGCAAGTGTCACAAAGTGGCATCTTATGTTTTCATGCGTACATTTGGTTTTGACGAAGAGCCTCATAGACATCTGACACAAGTATTGAAAAAGATGATTTAGGAACCCAAGAAGTCTCTGATAAACTGTCAAAATTTACAGTAACACTGTGAGGGGTCAAACAAGGAGTATATGGGATTGATTGAGTGTTCTCTGTGAGCCAAGTTTTCTTTCTTTTGAATATTTTTCTTAACCTTGTGTGGGCCTAAATTGTAACCAGGACATTTTGATAAGAAGCTAGATCTGTGTCAGCTGTTCTGGTGCCAAAGGGTGAACTTCAACTGAAAGGTATCATGTTAATAATATATAGTCGACTGAACTGTGGCAGCCATAGATACAAGCTGTTGCAGTGACTCATTGAAGAAGCTCGTCAAATCGAGAGTAAACAAAAAGTAATCCTTTTTTGGTTAACAACTTTTTTTTTTTTTTTGATCATCTGCATATGTTACCTACATATGACTTAGTGCAGCCATGCAAAATTGTCATTTCGAATTGTGGGTTGAGTCTAGCCTGTGGACTGATCCTAAATTGGATTGGCTTTGATGATGTTCAGGTGCCCAAAGAAAGGGAGCAGGGGCAGCGGTGACCAGTTCTCATCCCCCCCCAACAGATGAGGAGAATAGCACGGGGGGAGACAACTGGAGCACAGCCAGTGTTCTGTCAGAAAACTCCAGTGTCTATGAGGGGCTGTCTGGAGATGCAGGTAAGGTAGAGACCAGATGTGTCTTTAATGTTTCATCTATCAGGGGATGGGGTTGGTGAGAAAGTGAAGGTTGTGTGAAAGGCAGGGCCAGTGTGAGAGTCTTAGGAAGTGGAGGTAGACAAGCAATGGCACATGCTAAAGGGTCGGAATAGGCTCACACACACGCATGCGCACACGCATGCTCACACACACACAGATATATATATATACACACACACATACATACATGCACAGAGGAGAAGATGAGTACAAAAACCAAAACCCACTCACAGGTACACACACATGCACACACACACGCACACACAAACACACACACACACACACACACACACACACACACACACACACACACACACACACACACACCAGACAGACACACACACACACACACACACACACACACAAACACACACACACACACACATACATACATACACACAGACATGCACACACATACACACACACACACACACACACACACACACACACACACACACACACACACAAAAACACACACACATACATACACACACACACACACACACACACACACACACACACACACACACACACACACACACACACGAGAATATTGGCAAAAAGAGAGTGTGGAATGCAGGGTGGTAGACGTCGCATCAGTCATGTCATCAAAGGCTGTATAGATCTTTAGTTTATAACACCATGAGTGGAACTCTTGATCACATTATATAAAGCAGACTTCATTGCTGAAACACATGCTGCCCATCAAGTTTCAAAGGCGTTTCTCGGTAAAGTGAGTAATATAACACAAATCTTCATGTGAGAATGATAGGAGTTAAATGTTGCATTATGTTTCAAACTTTTGCACAGAATCATTGGTAGGATTGAGCTGCCTGATTTTTGTCGTTCGTCTTCCATTGTCCTGTCTCATATCTGGCAGGCAAAGTGGTCTTAAAATACATTGTAAATGAAGAATGTTTACAATAGCTACATTGTCTAATGTCATGCAGGCAAAGCCAAATGAATACATGTAGTTGTCATGCTGATTTAGTAGCTGTGGCATTCATTTGCTTATGCCTTTTTCATGATATAAAGCATAATGGAAATTGAGAACAGTGGCGGAATAAACTCTGAAACCCATTTCATTCAGAAGTATGCCATGCAGAAGCACAGAAAATGCCAGAATGCAAGTTCATGTCTGCATAAAACGGTGGACCACGATGCCCGTGTTACATAGATCTTAACGGTGAATAGCATGATTCCTGTTTGATGCAGACGGTATTAAATTACTGAACTGTTGAATTGTATGAGAATGACGTAGACCTTACAAGAAAAATGCATTATTTTTCAGGGGAAGAACAGGAAACGGAAGAAAATGTAGAGCAGGAGAACTTCGAGGATCGTATGTGCGAAAGTATCGAAGGGCTTCTGGTGAAGAGGTAAGACAGTTTTGAGGACATTTTGACAGAGAGGAAACTGCTGAAAATGTACAGAGATAATCCCTGGAAAGTAGACTGCAATGGTTTATTTCATTTTGGGTTTTTTTTTTTGACAGTGTGTTAACAGGTATGAGTGGTATGTTTATTTCATGTTCTATTCTTTTTGACAGACCTGTATGAGAGTATGTTAGTTTCAGGTATAATTCTTTTTGACATTGTGTTAAGTATTAAAAGTGAAGAGTAGGACGATAAATGGTTACAAGATTTGTAATCATGCCATTTCAGACTTGTTAACCCATACAGGTTTGCAGTATTCTGTACACATTTGGTGAAAGTATGAATATAATGAACTGGAAAAAAAAAGTTGAAACACAAATTTACAGATGACATTTTTGATTATTGCACTTACTGTATGTATGTGGTCCGTTGGGCTGGATTGACCAAAGAGGAACAACTCTCATGCATAAAATGATAAATTGGTTCTGGCTGTGTCCGAATCTTTGAAACCTAGTAAGGTAGCTTGCTTGTGCCAAAGATTGCAGGTGAATCAGGTTTGAAAGTTTTTACTCAAAGATCAGTAGGCTGTCCCTTTAGCACTGTTTTACAGAAAGGTGAGAGTCCCTCCCAATTTCATTCTTTTGAAATAAATTAAGATGACTACAAACTTTTTGTGGAAAAAAGACACTCATTTAGTTGAAAAATACACTATTGACAGTTTTAAGGTATACAGGTCTGCAGGTTAGGTTTACTATTCTTTTACTGCTTCAGTCATGACAAATATTCTAGGATAGTTTTTCCGGACTGCTTCAGATGTAAACATGCCTCATTGTTTTATGACTCAGTTTTGATATTTTAACCTTTTTTTTCAGGTTTCATTGTTGGCATGGCAGCACATGCAAGTTTTTGATTCAGTTTTTCTTGAGTGTGCATTTTCAATTTCAGGTTTCCTCAAGTTTTGAATGGCATATGTAATGTGCGTAGCTTTTGTTTTTTTTTTTCTTGAAGATGGTGTGTATAGTTCTAGTGTTAAAGCCAACGGTCCTTAGGACCCTCTGTTGAAAACCCCTAGGGTTCTTTAGTGAAGTCTGAGGGAGCTACTATTAAAGATGAAAAACCTTAGGGTTGTTTTAGTGAAGTCTTAGGGTCTGTAGTATTTTTATTAAAGATGAAAAACCTTAGGGTTCTTAAGTGAAATCTGAGGGTTTCTACTTTTAAAGATAAGGATTTGAAGAAAATCTTGCTAAAGAATATTGCTACATCAATATACTTGTTCATTCTGCAACACAACCCTATGGAACATGGCACACACAGACAGGCATCAAGATAAACATTCACCAAGCTGCTTTTAGTCCAAAAGCATCAGAAGCACCCTTCCCTCCTTATTTTTTACTCTACCATGGAGAAAATTCTCAGTTTGATGGAGAATATTCTCAAGTGAAAAAAAAAAAAAAGAAAGATAGGGAAAACGGGAAGAGAGGCTGTAAAACAGGATATTTTCCAAAATCTTGCTGATAATCTAGGACTAGGACTTTGCCAAATTTTGTTTCCATTGTTCATAACTTGTGAGAGAGTGAGAAGAGGGGATAGATAAAAATATTGGAATCGTAGATAATTATATTAGCAAATAAGAGCAATCATGGCAACAAAAACAGTTAATTTAAGGCACTCTCTGGCAACACATGATGATTCCCAGAATAGAAGCATTTAGCACAAAGGTTGTGAAATAGTTTAGCATGGCAGGAAACAAGGGTTGAAAAGATAGATCTAGAAACTAAATAAGACATGGAGAAAAAGTTTATGCAAGAGCAGTTTCACACCTGTACCTAAAGAAAAATGTGTGAAGGCATTCCTAGTTTATATAACTTTTTTCTCTCGTGTAATTGGAGTCTACAATGTGTCTGAGTGCAAGCAGGTGAATGCGCCTACTGTAGGCAGTTCATATCCCATTTTGCTTCTGTCAGCGTATGACTTGCTAACAAAATAAATAAAACGATGATAAACCGTCTTCTCTGGATCCCCACCTCCTCCCCCCCTACCAATTTTCCAGGTTCTTCCAGTAGTAGTACTGGCACGTAGCCCGTTTCACTCCCTGTGTACAGCCAAAACAGGTTTGTCCTGTTATTCTCCCTGCAAGGGCAATCCATAGCAATCGGTCATGAGGCAACCCAACAGGGAGACACTGCACTGCTACTGAGTCATTTTGATGGTGTTCCATGATGCCTGTTCTGATAGACTGTAGCCAGGAAAGTGCCCACCTTGATTTCTCTTTGACAATGATCAGCTTGAGTATTGAGGAGAGGAGATTGAAATTGAGATCACTGTGAGAATAGGGCATAAAAAGCCACATGATCTAAGGCTTTGTAAAAGATTTTTTTAAAGTTACGATGAGTGAAGATAAAAGTTTTGTTTACAGAGTTTCACATTCAGGTTTGAGACAGGACTGAACTTGAGGCTTCCTGTGATGATATATCCCAGTGTCAGCCAGGTCTGAAAGATACAGACACTTGAAGTGTTGCTCAGGACATTTAGGGCAGCTCTTGTACAAGTTGGAAAGACATTGAATGGAAAACCTCTGCTGAGAATCGAACCCATGATATTTCATCCGGCAAGTCTGTCAAGCACCGCACCGCAGCAGCTGGTACTGCTTAGGATTTATAATGTGTTATTTCTTTGGCTCAGATGTGTGTGTATTTTATTTTCTTCTTGCAGTGCTCCTCAGCGTAAGAAGTTTCTGGAAGCACTGAAGCAGGGTCTGTGCAAGAAGTACTGTGCTGAGTTCCTTCAGAAGAGGTAACCGTTGTCCCTTTTTATAATGTTACATGTCGTCTTTCTGTCTTTCTTTTTTTTTTTTTTCTTTTTCTTTAACGCATTTAAAACGATTTAGTGAGTTTATCAATGAAAGGAAAACAAAACAGACTGCAATCTGAGCAGTATTAGTTTGTGCATGTTTGTTGTTTGTTGCTTTGATTTAAGGAAAAGACCTGGTTTTTAAGAAACTCACTTGTCTGTAGTGTATCATGTATCAACTAAGTGTTGCATTGCATTCTCTTTTGTGTGTCAAACAAGTTAGTTTTGATTGGAGTGTGAAGCCATTATCTTGTTTTAAAGACAGCTTAAAAGTTGTGCTTTGGACATACATGAAACATGCCATTTGAATGTTGACGATATTTTCAATGTTGGGTGTTTGCTCCATTTGTGAAGGTGTTAGTGTACTGCCTGAGCTGATGTTGAATTCACATGAGCTTCATTACTTACTCTAGTAAGTTAGCATGAAGTTTCATGGTAATATCTCTTTCTTTCCCTATCTTCCCGTGATATGTGGAATATGCAGGGAATTGGTTTCGACATTTGTATTCTTGTGTGTGTGTGTGTTGTTTATGAATACATGTAGTTACAGGAGCATGTGCATAAGTGTGTGTGCGTATGTGTGTGTGTGCATGCGCACATGCATGCTCGTGTGTGTGTGTGCTTTTTTTTGTGTCTCATCTTCTGTGCTCTTTTAGTGGCATTACTCCACTACCATGGCATTCATGTAAGCCAGCCCGCACAGCCACTCCTAGGTGTTTTGCTCATTACCAGCACCAGCATTCAACAGGGAGCCGTGAATTTCAGGTCTCCGTGACACAACCCACCAGAGGAGACACTGCAGCAATATGTTCAGCTGTCTGCTTTGAACCAGAAAACCACATGCTAAGTGCCGTTCTGATGATGGTGCTGGGTTCTGGTGCCATCATGAGCGGGTGTCGTCCCTTTGAGAGTGCCGCCACTTCCACCCAAACAACAGTCCTCATGAACTTGCCAGTGCCATTGACTTTGAGAAAACCCATTATGGGCATGGACAGAGAAAGGGGGAGCAAAGCTGAGGTCACCTAAAAAGTAGCACTACCATGTCCATTTGTCATGACCTTGCCGATAGCAATGATGTAACGTGACCTCACTGTGGGTGTGGACCCGTCACGTGGAAAGGAATGAAAATCAAGGTCACCATTAGAGCAGGTCATGAAAGGCCTCAAGAGTGAAAGACTTTTTGATCATTTTTTTTTTTTTTTTTTTAATTGATCAATGCGGGTAATGAAGATTATGGTATGGAGTTAATTTTTATAATGGGATTGTAGGGTTGATGCCATAATACTTGTTGGTGTTATTCAAATATATGCTGTACAGACACCTGCAATGTTGGTATGGGAAGTTGATCAACATTATCAGAGCTGCATTGGTTCAGTGGATGAACCTTAACAGTGTGGTCCTAGGCTTATCTTCAAAGCCCATAGCTTGGTGTCTCACAAGCCTCTGAAGGAGCTAGCCAGGACCGAAAAATTCTACAAGCAAATGCCTATGAAGGGAATCAACTCCTTGACCTTTTGGACAGCCCCCCCCCCCCTCCCTGCACTGACCACTGAACCACAATGGCTGGTTGTGGGTGTGTTTCACTGTTCATGTGTGAATAGATGCCTGTGGAAAAACAAACGGAACAGAAACACAGGTACTTTATGTGGCTGTGACATCTATGAGATGACTGTGAGAGCTGCTGAAGTGCACCTGCAGTGGGCACAGGTCTTTGGTTTACATTGGAGTAGGTGTGCATGTGTGCTTGAGCGTGTGTGTTCATGAGCATATCAACAAATCCTTTGCTTGTATGGGTACATGAGTGTTAGTATTACATTTTGATAATTTCTGTTGCCTATGACTGATGACAGTTTTTGAAAAGTGATGGATAACCTGCTGGAAGGCATTCAGGCAAGACTTTTGTCAGCACACAGTGAAGACTACGTGTTTGTCAGCACACAGTGTGTGTGACTACGTTCCAGGAAGGAGACAGTGACAGACAGCCTGCTGAAGTGTGTGAAGAAGGGGAAGATGGAGGAACAGACGCTGGCGGTGCGATGTCTGGGCTTGCTGGCTATACAGCTGGGAGGGGAGTTCACTCATGTCTACAAGGACGTCCAGGTTACTCTGGCTTCCGTTCTTGCCGACAACTCCGCCCCCGTGCAGACACGAGCACAGGTCAGGGCCTAGGAGGCTGTGTATGTGCGTGTGTGTGTTTAAGGGGGATAGAGATAGAGTGAAAGAGAGAAAGTGTGTTTGTGAGACAGAGCGCATTTTATGCTTACCTTATGTTGGGCGATTTAAGAGATGACTTGTGATGAGATGGCTGCAGTACCAGGCAGCTACATGATACACTTCAAAATAGTGAGTGTGATGCAAATCCTTCAACAGGTCCAGTTATTTTCACAGTCAGGATCATGTTTTCATGCTTACATCTCTTGCATGGCTTTCTTCAGAGCGTTGAAAATGCATTGTCAGTATTTTGGAATATATAGAAGTCTGAGTGTCTCAGATCGAATCAGAACACAGTTAAATGCCAATGCTTTGGTTGCTGTCCATAGTGTACTTGTAGATGATGATTCAGAGCTTTCTCCTGAGAGAGATCCTGATAGGATGCCCTCTGACACTGAAGTCTCTTTAAAACAGACTGTTCAAGAATGGTGTATGTGCACATGTGTTTATGTGCTTGTGGTGTCAAATTGACGACTTTCGTTTGTTATTTTCAGTGCGCATCAACAATGGCTCTTTGCTGCTTTGTCCATGCTTTACCGCTGATGATGATGTGATGGTGAGAGGTCTTGGACTTTTGTCTTCTAACTTACCTCCTATTCTCTCTCTGTCTGACTGTTTGTCTCTCTCTCTCTGTCTCTCTTTGCTTGCTTAGAAATTTGTGTGTGTGTGTGTGTATAACTAATTCCTATGCCGGCTATAATTTGTATAGTTGGGGGATTGCACATAGAATCCTGCCAATGTAACTTTTAAGTCATTCATTTAAATGTGAACTCCTCCATAAGCAGACAAATGAGCAGGAATTGAATGCTATTTTCGGGTTTGACAGATAGAAAGTGAGAATTAGATGGTAGTGCTTAGTTTTGATCAGCTCAGCTAAAATGCAATGAAACAACAAATTCAGTTTAGTCAGTGAAAGAAGGAATAGCGTTCCTGTTGACTGACAGTTTGGTGGGGCAGAAGAGTTCATTATGTTTGCAGTAGACCATGCTTTAGACAGATTGGTAAGAGTTTCCATAGAGAGTGTGACAGAAAAATCACTTGCAAGGTGAGGCGACTGCAGGTGGAAGTCTAAACAAATCTTTAAAAATGTGTGCAATAAATCCGCCAAAAAATGAACAAACGAATCACAAGACAGAACAGGATGTGTTTCAACCTCTTAGATCTTACTCAGGCAAGATAAACGACATTCAGGACAAGGAAAATGAAGAACGAGCAATCACAAGGTAAGTGATTACTTGTTCTTCATTTTCGTTGTCCTGAGTGTTGTTGATCTGGCCTGAAGAAGATCTGGGAGGTGAAAAAACGTGTTCTTTCTTGTGATTCGTTTGTTCATGTTTGCCGGATTTGTTACGTAAACTTTCAGTGATCAGTTAAAATGAGTTTTGATTGGCTGTGGTGCAGGAGCTGAACGAGAAGATGAGTGTGATGGAAGGGATGTTCAAGATGTCATGTCGTCACAAGGCCAGCGGCAGCCTGCCCCACACCAACCCTCAGATGAGCGAGGTCAACGTCAGCTGTCTGGATGCCTGGTGTCTCCTGCTGACCCGCGCTCCCCGACTACTTCGTCCAGGACAAGGCTCAGTCGTTAGTAGTCGGCCCTTGATTTTTGGTTTTTTATTGTTGGATTGGACATAGGGATTTGCTTAGAGCTGCATTTGGAAGTGGGGGTGGTGGGAAGGAATTCTCCCATTCCTGGCACAGATATAGCCATTTAATTGATAATTTCTGTTTCGTCAAGAGAGTTGTTAGGTAAAATAGAGCACCATTATTTCTCTTTAGTTATTCCTTTATCTATCAGTTTCAGTTTCATTGATGGGAATAGGTGGTAGATACTTGCAAGCTTCTCTTTCATTTTTTTGTTTTCATAAGAAAAAGAAAAAAAAAACAAATCTGTGCTGATTTGACAGGGAATTGGTTTATGATACTATGCTTTGGCTTCGTTAAGTCTTGTTCTTGGAGGCGAGCAGAAAAATTCACACACACACACACACACACACACATACACACACACACACACACACACCTTATTATACATTTTCATGCAAGTGCTTTGATAACAAACCTAAGTTAAAAGCTTGCTCGACACAAGTAGCCAGTCAGGCAGACCTGTTGTAGTCATGGATTGTTGATTTCTGCCATCATCACCTTATTTCCAAGGGAACCTTAATATTGAAGGCTGCTTGCCAGTCTTCTAGCAATAAAAATGATAGTTATATGGAGCAGTCTTCTACAGTTCAAAGCGCTTTGCCAGTTCACTGGAAAATCTGGGTGGTGTGGAAAGGTAGAGGACACTGATAAAGTCCTGAAGATAGTAGAAAATATGGTATTGAAAAGAATACACAAGTTCAAGTCATATTCAGGCAGCTATTGATTTACATTACAAACATAGCCAGCAAACAGTGTCCCTTAACCCACCCTTTGTGGTTCATGATCTTGAACAAGTAGCGGTTAGACAGCAGTAAGTGAGAAGAAAAGAATCAACGCCAGAAATATGAAATGAGTTGTGTTCTATGCAAGTACTGAAGAGGTTTGTTTTGAAATAACTACAGTACTAGTGTATATTTGATACATCAAATGTTGTGAATAAACAGACAGAAGGTGCAAGAGAGAAAAAGAAGTATGTTCAGTTCTGTGCCATGCGGGTACATTGTGTGAATTTCATGGCTAGGTGTTAGTTTTGATAAAATGCTGAAAAAAATTTCTTGTGGACTGGGGTATGTGTTATGGTTGTTGTGATGTGGAAGGTATGTTTGCTTAGGGGGATGTGTTCATGTGTGGTTATATGGAGGGTATGTTCTTATGTGATGATGTAGATGTGTTCACATGCTCAGTGCAGAATGTATTAATGTGTGGTGATGTGGAGTATGCGTCATGTGTGGTGATGTGGAGAGAATGTGTTCATGTGTAGTGACATGGAGGATGTGTTCGTTTTTAGGTATGTTGAGGATGTATTCATGTGTGGTAATGTGGTGGAGTTTTCATGTGTGGTAATTATGATGTGGAGGATTTGTTCATGTGTGGTGACATGGAGCACACATGTTCAAATGTGATGATGGCGGTTGTGTGTTGATATGTTGTGTCCATGTGTTACGATGTGGAGCATGTGTTCATGTTGGTAATGTGGATAATATGTTCCATGCATGGTGATATGGATGGTGTTCATGTGTGGTGAAGTGGATGTGTTGATATGTTGTGTGGCATGTGTTCATGTTTGGTGATGTCGAGAATGTGTTCATGTGTTGTGATGTGGAACATGTATTCATGTTTGGTGATGTGGAGAATGTGGTGGTATGGGTTTGTTAATTATATGGTGATGTGGAGGATATGTTCATGGGTGGTGATGTGTGGAGGATATGTGGTAATGTGGAGAATATGTTCTTTTTCAGTCACATCAGTCTGCTTGGGGATCTGCTGCTGAGCTCAGACACGGAGCTGCGCATTGCTGCAGGAGAGGCCATCGCCTTGCTGTATGATCTGAACCGCTGTATTGATGAGGTCTGTACCTGTTGGGGTTGTGCACAGGTGTGAGAATGTGTGGTATGAATGTGTGTATGGAACAGGAGCAACTGCCAGATATATCGTTTGGCTGAAAGGTACAAAGTGACTTTGTTGCCTCAGTTTTGTTGGCTGATTCATAAGTGTGGGACTATTGTCCCTTGCGTGAATATTCCTTGGGAACTGTGGAATCATCACCATGGTGATAGTAATTTATCACCATCTGTGCGCGAGTGTGTGTCCACACCTTTTTCATATATCTGTGTTTTCTGAGTGTGGATTAACTGTGGAATCATCACCATGGCGATAGTAATTACATCACCATCTGTGCGCGAGTGTGTGTGTCCACATGTTTTTTTCACATACCTGTGTTCTCAGAGTGTGGAGAGCACAGACATGAGTCAGAAACTGATGTTTTGTGTTGGTGTCAGGAATTGGCAGATGGCAGGTTGGACAGGGATATGACGGGATAATGACGAGTTGATGTTTTGTTTTATTTTGTTTTGTGGTGGTCTTTTTGTTAGGACTTTGATAATAGCATGAAGGACACAGAGATAAAATCAGAGACTAAGTATTGGGTTTGTGGTATTGTGATCTGGATTTTGCAACAGTGTGAAGGACTTCGAAGATAAATCTGTTTATGATTTTTTGTGTGTAGTAGTTTTGTGTTGTTGTTCTCAGGACTTTGACACCAGGGTGGATGACACAGGGACAAATTGGTTGATGATGTATTGTGTTGTTATATCAGGACTTTGACAACAGCTCGGAGGACAGAGACATAAATCAATGTTTGCTGTATTTCACTGCTGTTGTTGTCAGGAGCTTTGACGACAGTATGGATGACCAATAGGCAAACTGGTGGTTGATGTTTGTTGTTGTTGTTTTCAGGACTTTGACGACAGTGTGGAGGACACGGAGTTGCTGTGTGAACAGCTGAAGGAGCTGTCCACGGAGAGCACCAAGCACAAGGCTCGCAATGCCCTGCGTCAGCAGAGAGCACGCTTCAGGGACATCCTGCAGACTGTTCAGGTAGGTGCCCCTCAGGACAGAACTAGCACACTTGCCTGTGCGCCTGTTTGAAAGGCATGTTTGATTCCTGTGTTGACCGGACAGAGTGGTGGGAGGAGTCTGATTTTTTCCAGGGCTCATGCTGGCGGTTGTTAAACATGTAGTGACTTTACCCTCCAGAATAGAACTGTAAGGGTTTCATTCAGGTTTCACCTGTGTTGCAATGTTGCCACCTTGCCTTTGAGTTTAACCCTCTTCAGTATGCACTTATCTGAGCTTAGTTACACCGAAAACCGTCGGCAAGGTAAGTAACTCCGTAATTTGAACATGGTTACCCAATTAAAAAATTAATTTAAAAGAGAGGAAAGGAAATAAACGAATCAAAATAATTTTAAAAATTCCTACGAATATATATGTTGCTATATCGTAAGTTTGAAGAATGTCACATGAGCCATTTACTCGGGGGGGGGAAAAAAAAATCTTCTTCAGAACTTTCTTCCGATTGTGTGTTCATCATACCTAGAACTTCATCCCAGTCGAAATCTAGGTCACTCTAAGCTTGATTACCCAGCACTTTCACTAAGTCTTATGCCGTAAATCCTACAAAACACAGTATCTCCATCACTAAATCTCATTATAGAAACGGCAGAACTCAAGGTTAGCCACGGTGAAAAACCGGCATTTCGACCTCAAAACTTAAAAAATTCGTAACTCGAGAACCACGGCACGTATCGACTCGCGGGTTTTTTGCAAACGGAAGTAAATGGCTACAGGAAGAAGGAAGTCACGTTCTCGCGAGACTTCCTTTTCTACGAGAAACATGGCGGCGCCCATTGTTGCCACGTGTTTTACCGGGCGCTGGTGGGCGCTCAGCGTTTTGGCTGTGTGATTTCCGGCCGGGCGCTAGCGGGCGCTCCATTGTCAGAGGGTTAATTCACGTTTCACCAGTGTAGCAATGTTGCCATCTTGCCTTTGAGTTTAATTCACGTTTCACCTGTGTAGCAATGTTGCCGTTTTTTTGCCTTTGCAAGTCAGGCCCATGCATGGCTTGTGCCTAGTATTTTTAGCTTGCTTTGTGTGAGTATGCACAGGGCAGGCGGGGGGTAGGGGCGGGTGGGTTGTTTTGTGATTGTCAAAACATGAGACGTATGCCTTTTGATTTGATTCTGATTGGGTAGAACCTCTGTGAATGATTTGTTGGCTTTTGTTGCCAACTTGATCTGTTGTGGTTGCCCGCACTGCAGAAGTCTCAAAGGATGCCTGAAGTGTTGTAAAGGGTGGTTCATTACATGCAAATGTGTGTCATTGGAAGATCTGTGTTCCATTCAGTATGTTGTGGTGGAGGAGTCCGAGTTCACTTAAGTGTATTGTGTATGGACAGGACAGAATGGTGGAAGAGTTTGTGTCCAGTTGAGTGTGATGTGTTGGGACACGACAGAACGGTGGAAGAGTTTGTGTCCAGTTGAGTGTGTGATGTGTTGGGACAGGACAGAACGGTGGAAGTTTTTGTGTCCAGTTGAGTGTGATGTGTTGGGACAGGACAGAACGGTGGAAGAGTTTGTGTCCAGTTGAGTGTGATGTGTTGGGACAGGACAGAACGGTGGAAGAGTTTGTGTCCAGTTGAGTGTGATGTGTTGGGACACGACAGAACGGTGGAAGAGTTTGTGTCCAGTTGAGTGTGATGTGTTGGGGACAGGACAGAATGGTGGAAAGAGTTTGTGTCCAGTTGAGTGTGATGTATGTGGACAGGACAGAGAGGTAGAGAAGTGTATTCATGTCGGTGCACTGTGCGTTGATAAGATGGAGCAATGGAGGAGTCTGCTCAGTTCACTGTATTGTGTGTTGCTAGGATGGAGTGATGGAGGAGTGTCAGTCCATTGTGTGTGTACAGAACAGAGTTGTGGAGGAGCCTGTTCAGTTCAGTGTGTCATGTGTGGATAGTGTCAAGTGATGGAGTGTGTGTTCAGTTCACTGTGTTCTGTGTATATTGGACAGAATGGTGAAAGATTGTGTTTTGGTCAGTGTGTTCTGTGTGGAGAGAGTGGGTGGTGAAAGAGTGTGTTTTGGTCAGTGTGTTCTGTGTGTGGAGAGGGTGGGTGATGAAGGAGTTTGTGTAATGTTTATAGGACAGATTGATGGAGGAGTTTGTGTCTTCAGCAGGGGCTTTCTCTTTTCTGTAAATACATGGATTTAAGAGAAAATAAAAGATGAATTACATTAAAAAGAAAAAAGGTGGATGGGATGGAGGGGTGGGAGTAGAATTCATGAAGCGCTGGTCTTGTGTTTGGTATGCTAGCGGACAATACTGATGTCAAAAGACCTCATATAAACTTCATCAGAGAGGGTATTGGTCATTTTGTTTTTTTTGGTAGAAGGCAGAAATAATGTTGATCAGATGGCAAGCTTCAGCAAAATGGTACAGAATTGAAGGAAAGCCACAAAATAAAGAAGTGGTCCCGGTTGCATCTGGACAAAAATTAGATGTGACACTCTGTTCGACGCTCAGATTTGCTTCAGATGTCAGCATTTTGAATGAAAGGTTTAAAAAAATGTTGTGGATTTTTGTTTCCCCAGTGAGAGATGAGTCAGTTTAGTGTGTTGTTGGTATGTGGACAGGATGGAGTGGTGGAGGAGATGTCAGTCAAAATGGGCAGCAACGAGATGTTGATGCTGGAGGACTGGTCCACCAAGGTGCAGTACAACGCCATCTGCAACGCCCTCCACTCCGGCGTCTTGGTCCACCTGCAGGTAGACACGGCACTTCCTGCCTGCTGTCTTTCCTTCCCTCCCCTTTCCGTCCTGTTACCTCTTTTACCTATCTAATGCAAAGACACAAGTTTTGGTGTGTCAGATACCAAGATCTCTGCTTTCAAGTGGAACTGATGATTTTTGAGGAAAGCTTATTGGACCAGAAATGTTAAACACAAAAGCACCCCTTTCTTTGGTTTTTTGCTTTTCATACATGGATGCTGACAAGTTCCTTTTTTACATGCAAATTACGCACAAAGGGCATACCCATCTAATTTAAGAGGATTCTGACCTCATGTTCCACCAAAGTGCTTCAAATGCACTGAATATTTAGGGAAAGAAGACAAAAGAAAGAAAACCACCTTGATAAAAATCTAGACATACAGATCATCAGATTGTAACTATGGTGGTGTCTTGATGTGCCAGAGTGAATGCTTTGATCAACACAGGCAGTGATCTTGCTCGCTTTTTCTTGTGATGTCTTGTCCAGTCTGCTTCTCCCATAACCAAGCCAAAATGTACAAACAACAGTAGAGCTACAGGCCATAAAATATGAAAAGAAAATAAGAACTGTATTTGAGAGAGAGAATTTCTTGGAAAGAGTGGCAGTGAACCAGGCATTGAAGAATCTTCTTTTAGGGGAAAAGACTGTGCCCATTAAAGTTATTGTGTAAACTGACTTCAGCATTGCCCGTTCTGGCAAATTCTCTTATCACCTCCCATTTTGTGATTGTTCAGTGAATACTCACACTGTTTTTAAAGGATGCTTATTTTTGTAGAAATGATTTTCACTAGCATTCTTAGGATAAACAGGTCCATTTCATCCCCCCCCCCCCCCCCTCTCCCCCCCCCTTCCCCCACCTGCTCCCTCCCCACCCCCTTTCAAAAAAGAAAAAAATCTAAACCAGAAAACAAAAACAGGTAAAAAGGAGGCAAACTAATGGTTTGAAATCTGCGAATATTTATCAGAGCCGAAAGAAAAAAGACAATCATGTAGTTTTTTTATGTGTGTGTGGTTTATTATGCTGCAGTAGATTTTCATTCTTTCTTTCTTCTGCGTAGGCAGGCTGATACTCCTTCAGACACTGCCTATAAAGACAGGCAGTGGAGTTTTGTGTGTATGACCGTTTTTTATCCCGCCATTAAGGCAGCCATACTCCGTCTTTGGGGAATGTGCATGCTATGTGTAATGTGTCATCCATACCAGCGGCCAAACTGGCCTTCTCTTCCAAAAGTTGGTGATGGGATTTGACGTGTGTACAAGATGTCGTGCATGCTTTTACACACGGAACCTTGGTTTATAATCTCATTCAAAGGACTGTAAGGGGAATGGAGTCAGAACCAATGTTAACTCTGAGGGAAAAATCCCCTTGTACCGAAATTTCGAACCTGCAACCCCAGGATCACAAGTCCAGCGCTCTAACAACTGAGCTATTTTAGCCCCCGCTGCAGTAGATAATTTTGTTGACCTGTGTTGGCAATTGTGTTGATGACTAGTGTTGATGGATGGTGGTGACGACTGGTGTTGATGATGGTGGTGACGACTGGTGTTGATGGATGGTGATGATGACGGGTGTTGATGGATGGTGGTGACGACTGGTGTTGATGGATGGTGGTGACGACGGGTGTTGATGGATGGTGATGACGACGGGTGTTGATGGATGGTGGTGACGACTGGTGTTGATGGATGGTAATGACGACGGGTGTTGATGGATGGTGGTGACGACTGGTGTTGGTGATGGTGGTGACGACTGGTGTTTATGATGGTTGTGTGCAGGAGAACCTGATGCTGAGAGACTTTTTTGACCTTGGGGCTCCCATCCCTGCAGGGACCAAGCCGGTGCGCAAAATGTCGAAGGTCCAGCGGGTAAGACGGTTTTACTGAAGTGGGTTGTAGCTGTTAAAGCCACTGGAGGATAGATAATGGAGAATGTCTCCCTGTGCTTCTTGGACTGTGCTGCTGTTGTGTGCCTTCTCTCTTTTTAGACATAACCTCATTGTCGACATGCCCCATATAACAGGCAAACCTATATTTGTGAACACCGGAGACCATTGTGAACACTGATGACTTATTTGTTCTTTAAGTACTATCAACGGTCAAACCAAGATTGTAAGTAAGTAGTTGATTCCATAAGTACTATTAATGGTCAAACCAAGATTGTACGCAAGTAGTTGATTCCATAAGTACTATTGACGGTCAAACCAAGATTGTAAGCAAGTAGTTGATTCCATAAGTACTATTAACGGTCAAACCAAGATTGTACGCAAGTAGTTGATTCCATAAGTACTATTGACGGTCAAACCAAGATTGTAAGCAAGTAGTTGATTCCATAAGTACTATTGACGGTCAAACCAAGATTGTAAGCAAGTAGTTGATTCCATAAGTACTATTGACGGTCAAACCAAGATTGTAAGCAAGTAGTTGATTCCATAAGTACTATTGACGGTCAAACCAAGATTGTAAGCAAGTAGTTGATTCCATAAGTACTATTGACGGTCAAACCAAGATTGTAAGCAAGTAGTTGATTTCCATAAGTACTATTAACGGTCAAAACCAAGATTGTAAGGAAGTAGTTGATTCCATAAGTACTATTAACAGTCAAACCAAGATTGTAAGCAAGTAGTTGATTCCATAAGTACTATAAACGGTCAAACCAAGATTGTAAGCAAGTAGTTGATTCCATAAGTACTATTAATGATCAAACCAAGATTGTAAGCAAGTAGTGATTCCATAAGTACTATTGATGGTCCAAGATTGTACGCAAGTAGTTGATTTCATAAGTACTATTGATGGTCAAACCAAGATTGTACACAAGTAGTTGATTCCATAAGTACTATTGATGGTCCAAGATTGTACGCAAGTAGTTGATTCCATAAGTACTATTGACGGTCAAACCAAGATTGTAAGCAAGTAGTTGATTCCATAAGTACTATTGATGGTCAAACCAAGATTGTACGCAAGTAGTTCATTCCATAAGTACTATTGACGGTCAAACCAAGATTGTACGCAAGTCGTTGATTCCATAAGTACTATTGATGGTCCAAGATTGTAAGCAAGTTGTTGATTCCGTAAGTACTATTAACGGTCAAACCAAGATTGTAAGCAAGTAGTTGATTCCATAAGTACTATTAACGGTCAAACCAAGATTGTAAGCAAGTAGTTGATTCCATAAGTACTATTAACGGTCAAACCAAGATTGTAAGCAAGTAGTTGATTCCATAAGTACTATTAACGGTCAAACCAAGATAGTAAGCAAGTAGTTGATTCCATAAATACTATTAATGGTCAAACCAAGATTGTAAGCAAGTAGTAGTTGATTCCATAAGTACTATTAACGGTCAAACCAAGATTGTAAGCAAGTAGTTGATTCCAAAAGTACTATTGATGGTCAAACCAAGATTGTAAGCAAGTAGTTGACTCCATAAGTACTATTGATGGTCAAACCAAGATTGTAAGCAAGTGCTGTTGCTGTCAAACCGATCGTGTGAACACTGTGGACCATTGCAAACATTGATGTCTTGTTTGTTCTGTAAGTACTACAACAGTCAAACCGATCGTGTGAACACTGTGGACCATTGTAAACATTGATGTCTTGTTGTTTGTTCTGTAAGTACTACAACAGTCAAACCAGTGAATATAAAAACTGATGACTTGTTTGTTCCGTAAGTATTATAACAGTCAAACCAGTATTGTGAACACTGTGGATATTTGTGAATAAAGATGGTCTGTGTGTTGCAGAAGTACTACAACAGTCAGACCATTGTAAACACTGACAACCTGTGTGTTGCAGAAGTACTACAACAGTCAGACCATTGTAAACACTGACAACCTGTGTGTTGTAGAAGTACTACAACAACAGTAACCCATTGTAAACACTGACAACCTGTGTGTTGTAGAAGTACTACAACAGTAACCCATTGTAAACACTGACAACCTGTGTGTTGCAGAAGTACTACAACAGTCAGACCATTGTAAACACTGACAACCTGTGTGTTGTAGAAGTACTACAACAGTAACCCATTGTAAACACTGACAACCTGTGTGTTGCAGAAGTACTACAACAGTCAGACCATTGTAAACACTGACAACCTGTGTGTTGCAGAAGTACTACAACAGTAACCCATTGTAAACACTGACAACCTGTGTGTTGCAGAAGTACTACAACAGTAACCCATTGTAAAACACTGACAACCTGTGTGTTGCAGAAGTACTACAACAGTAACCCATTGTAAACACTGACAACCTGTGTGTTGCAGCAGAAGTGCTACAACAGTAACCCATTGTAAACACTGACAACCTGTGTGTTGCAGAAGTACTACAACAGTAACCCATTGTAAACACTGACAACCTGTGTGTTGCAGAAGTACTACAACAGTAACCCATTGTAAACACTGACAACCTGTGTGTTGCAGAAGTACTACAACAGTCAGACCATTGTAAACACTGACAACCTGTGTGTTGTAGAAGTACTACAACAGTAACCCATTGTAAACACTGACAACCTGTGTGTTGCAGAAGTACTACAACAGTAACCCATTGTAAACACTGACAACCTGTGTGTTGCAGAAGTACTACAACAGTAACCCATTGTAAACACTGACAATCTGTGTGTTGCAGAAGTACTACAACAGTAACCCATTGTAAACACTGACAACCTGTGTGTTGCAGAAGTACTACAACAGTCAGACCATTGTAAACACTGACAACCTGTGTGTTGTAGAAGTACTACAACAGTAACCCATTGTAAACACTGACAACCTGTGTGTTGCAGAAGTACTACAACAGCCAAGCAGACAAGGCCAGAACTGTCTCACGGGCCAAGAACCGGGACAAGCGCTCAGTCGTCCTAGGCTATTAAGCTCCACAACCCCTGAAATCCTGGTTCCCCCCTGCTCCCGTTTCTCTGGGCACTCCCTTCTTGTACATTGTAGCTGTCTGTACATAGTAGTGGCGTGAAAGAGCTTCAGTTGTGAGAGGAGCGCATGGTGGTCCTTACTTGTGGCAGAAAATCTTAATGTGTTGGACAGATTGTTCAGAATGGAATATGAAAATAGATCCTTAGTGTGGAAGATGAAAATAGATTGTCTAGGGTGGAAGGCGAAAATAGATCGTTTGGCATGGAAGGTGACTGCTGTTTTACGTGGGGAGGGAAATGGAGAGAGAAAGATTGAGAGTGGATGTTCTGTGAAGAAAGAGAGGTTGTGTGTTGTAAACAGGGAGAGATGGGGACTAGAATGTGTGTATATATCTATAGAAAGAGAGAAAGAGGGGGGGTGGATGGGTTTGTGGGGAGGGAGGCTGCAGTAAGAATGTCTTTCAGGATGTGTTGGTGTGTGTCGCTCAACTCAAAACTGTATCATAGGGTTTTTTTTTTTTTTCCCTTTGTTTTTGTGAAAGCATATTTACTGATTGACTGTAGTCAATTTAATTAAGTGTATTGAGTGACTGAAAACTTCATAGATTGAAAATTTTTTTGAAGGCATATTAAATGAGTGTGCAAAAAATTCTGTGTGATAGAGAGAAAGAGATAATCATGACTCTGGTTTTCATCAAATTTCCAGTCAAGGTTAGTACTGACCCACTGAAAGCAGCACTTTTTAACCTTTGGTGGGCAGTAGTGAGACGGGCGCTGTATTAGCCTAACACTGAACAGGAGTTTGGTGGTTTTCTTCTTCAATAAGATTTCTGACAGGGTCTTTTGATACCATGATCCTTTATGTGTATCTTTCTCTTTCTCTTTCTTCTTCTTTGATCTATGGCTGGATTAAGATGAATTCGGCCAACATCGATCAAATGTTGACTGGAGTGTGGTGACATTGATCTGATGTCGACTGAAGTGTGATGAATTGAGCTGCCATTAATCTGATGATTCACCAATTTTCTGTAGCTCTTTAGATACCTATGTTTTTTTTCTCTCTCTGTGGTGGGTCAAGTTTGTAAGAAGGGAAGTACACTTGTAAACAGTTGATGGTAGTAAAGATTGGATAGCAGGCCAGATGTCACCGAAAGAGCCAGGTGTTAACAACAGGAACAGACATGACTTGCAGTTAGAGATGGGCCAAAGGTTGTAATCGTTTACGCTTGTAACCCCTCAACCCCACTCCCACTGGCACCCTTTGTGGAGTGAGTCAGTAAGACTACGTAGCACTTGCCTATTCAAAGTCATTTGAAAAAAAAAAAGAAAGAAAGGAAAAGAGTGTCTAAAAGGGAGATGGAAGGAAAAGAGAGAGTGGGGAGATGAGGGAAAGGGGGGGGGGGGGGGGGGGGGGGGGTGTCAAAAAAGTTGTGCTGTGATGTCGCTGCTGAAATGCATTGTCAGGGTAATTAGACGTCTCATCAGTGTGTTCGTACGCCCCTTGAAGACCCTTGAAAACCCTTTAAATTTCAACTGGGTCAAAAAGGCCCTTGAAAACCCTTGAAAACTGCAGATATCCCTACCATCCCTTGAAATCCCCTTAAAAATCGTTTTCGGACCAAAACTGACCGTAACATTTGAAGACGAATCGGAGAACAAACGCGAACGAGACTTCGGACATCGATTTTCGCCTCTCGAATCGTGTTGCGTGTGTCGTCTGCTTTTCAAGCAAAGGGAAGCAATTCAATAGTCGGTTATCGTTTGCGCATGCGCAGTTCGACTTCCGACAAAGGGCGCCATGCTCCCTCATCTTCGGCGAAGTCCGATACTGTTGCGTCTGTCATCATGCCAAAGGGAAATTACGCATTTGATCCGTTGTGGCTACAGAAGGAAGAATATCGAAGCTGGATCACTGAATGCAGAGACAACAAACATGCGTTTTTTCTGTAAAGTGTGCAAAAAGACCGTTGATGTTCGGACAATGGGCGAATTGGCGGTTGCAAATCACGGAAAGAGGAAAAAATACGTGGAATTGGATAAAGCGAGTAGGCCGGTCGGTAGTCTTACGGACTTCGTTCGGCAATCATCAAATTCAAATCAAAAATCGGGTCAGACCCTTTCCTCAGTAAGAATCGTCAGCCAATCCACAATAACAGCAAGTGGGACAGATGTGTTGAAAGCTGAAGTGTTGTGGACGATTCATGCCATCAACAATCATTACAGTTTCCGATCTGCTTAAGACAACGCGAAACTGTTTGCAGCAATGCTTCCATATTCCTCGATTGCGACGAACTATCGGAGTGGGGGGAACCAAAAGTAGATATCTTGCAACTTTTGGCATTGCTCCTTTTTTTTCTGTCAGAACTGAAAAAAGAGTGAAATCACAGACTGAATCTTCAAATCAATCGTCACGTCGTCTCCATAGACTTTTAAGTGACTCATTTAAGTGCGCATTTGTTAAAAGAAAAGAAAAAAAATCTACTTTCATGTTCAAAAAGACAGCATTCATACCACACCCCCCCCCCCCCCTTACTACCAGCTAGCCTACACACACACACGCACACACACACACACACACACACACACACACACACAAACAAAAAAAAAAAAAAAATCATTTATCTATTTTATTCACTTAATTTTTTTGTTATTACAGGTACTTTCATTTTATTCATCTAGTTATTATAATTACTACCATTATCATTATCATGACTATCCCTTCTATATATATAATAAAAAAATGTATAAATATATGTAAAATATAAAAAAATCCCCCCCCCCCCCCCCCTTAGCTTAGCATTATTATCAATCCACCTTAACCACAACCATCACAAATATATATCACACCACCTAACTAAACCAGCTACACAACCCCATCGTTTCACTCCCCCCCCCCCCCCCCCCCCCCCCCCCCCCCCCCCCCCCCCCCCCCCCCCTTTTTCCTCTCTCATAATCCCCTCTGTCGTTTCCGTCTGGCGGCCATTCTTCCTACCACATGGACAGATAAGTCACTCTTCGTTCTTTGTTTTTTTACTGTCCTAAATGTTAAATGTGATGGGTTTTTTTTTTTTTTTTTTTTTTTTTTTTTCCCCTGAAGAAGACCCAAGAGGTCGAATTGCATTGTGTCTTGTCCTGTGCTTTGTTTGTCAATGTCCTTGGCGGTAAAACCCCTCTCTCTCTACATTTTGCTTCATTCTCAGCCATCAGTCACTCCATTTTGAAATGGGGAAAAAAAAAAAAAAAAAAAAAAAAAAACAGTTAATGTGGAGCTGCAGGAAGGCTACCCACATTCGCCTTTTCAAAAGGGATTACCCTGCTCCCTATCCTGCCCAGAACAAGCGTTAGGTTAGTCCAGGCCCGCCAACCATTCACACACACTTCCACACACGACAGCACATACAGTGGCTGTATTTTAAAAGTAAAGTTTGCTGAGCTCCCTCCTGAAATGTGCTAGAGAGGAGGCCTCGGCTGCAGCTGCCGGTAGAGAGTTAATGAATGTCATGCTTTTTGATGATCATTGAACAAGGACTTGAAACAGAAGCAGCTGGAAATTCATGTCAGATACTGGTCTGGAAAGCAGATTGAAGGTTTTCTTTTTCTGATTTCTCAATTTCTGTATAAAGACTTCATTTTTTTTTTTTTGTATGTATATGATATTGAGCGTGGAAAAGACTACAGAAGTGTAATCACCTTATCATCATGGCTGGATTACATGTGTAAGGTTATTATTCATTCACTCTTTTTTTTTTTTTCAATTGTACGGCTAAATAAATTTGCCCCTTAAAAATTAAAATATCCCCTTTAGAAACCCTTGAAAAACCCTTGACATATCTTGCCAAAAACAATGGAATTAACAAAAAATGAAAATGAATTTGCGGTAATCAAAAGAAAAAAAAAAGTTACTTGATATATAGGATTGACTTGGGAGGTCGGATGGGGGTTGTATGATTGGTTGGTGTGAAAGTTTTGGAAGGCTGCATAATTAATATTTATTTTCTTTAGCTCTCTCCATGATTTTTAGAGTCTGACATCATATGAAAGAGATCTTTATAAGCAGACATTTGAAACTATCTCTTCATCGCTCAAGACTTCTGGCTGATGACAAAATTTTATCATGAATTTTTAGCGTATTGAAAACTAATCAGAATGAAATTCTTGCACAGAGAAATACAACATTGCCATGGCCTTATATTTTGAAGTTTGTCTTTTTACTGCAATAGCAGAAGTATTTGGAGTAGCTTTTTATATCTTTTATTTGACAAGATCTCTATCTGATGCCCATTGCTTTGTATATAACATGCAAGTCAAAACTGCTCTTGTGTTTGTTTGCATTTTGGTGAAATACCTTTGAGGGAGGTTTGTGACTTTTATTGAACTGATGCAGATTATGGGTTTTACCTGAAATTTTAGGGAGTGGTTCTTGCTGTAATGATTTCAGTGGTCTCGCATTAACCGTATACATCACCATCATTTGGGCTGAAGAGCAAGATATATATGCATTATCTTTGGTGGAAATAAACTTGGTTCTGAAAAGGTGCTTTTGTCTGATTCTGTGACGATCAAGGAAGTGGGTTGTGTTTCTTTTTCATGCGTACCTTAACACTTTATATTATGTATGAATATGCAAAAGGATTTCTCAGATTCACTGTACAGATATGCACACACACATACATGCAACGCACACACACACACATGGGCATACAAAGATGCACAATTGTGCATCCACGCACACGTGCATGCACTCGTCATGTCTGCACGTTACATGATATATGAATGAATATGTATATCCATTCCACGCATACATGATACATACATGCACAAGTGTGTGCTCGTGTGCACACATACACATGCGTGCACACACACACAGTCAAACATATACTTAGGGCATGTATGCGTATTTGTAAATGCACATATTAATGTATGCATCAAAAGAAAAGGTGATCATTCAATTTTTATAAATATCATGGTGGTTATGTGTAGTATGGATGCATGTGGAAGTGTGCATAGTGACGTTTGTAATCCTGATCACAGCAAGTGCATTGTGAACATGTACAGAAACACCTGGATGACAACAATGTCGTGAGGCAACCCACCAGTTGAATCGACTTTGATGGTGTTCAATGGTGCTTGTTCAGATCCAGCATATGCAGGACTCCACCTGCTAAACCTCTTCAGTTCATTTCAGTTCCAACCATCAGCTCCCACTGGAGCAAAGGCCATCAATGACAATCCGCCAGCGCTCCCAGTCCTGGGCTGTCCTTTCCAACTCTCTCCAGGTGTGTCCTGCTCTCTTCCTCTCTGCATCCAAGTCTCTCCTCCATGAATTCCTAGGTGTTCCCCTTCTCCTCTGTCCCTGTGGGTTCCAGCGCAGAGCATGTCGCGTAATGTCGTCGATGGGCTTCCTTAGTGTGTGGCCTATCCAATGCCCATTTCCTCTTTTTCACCTCTTTCTCCACAGGGAGTTGAGGTGTCCGCTCCCACAGTTCCACATTCCCGATGACTAAACCTCTTACTGATGACTATTTGCTTAATCGCTGAGCCAGCATTAGTGAGCTCTCCCTCCAAAGAGGCCACCACGTCCCTCTAACAACAGTCGCCACGAACCCGACCAAATCAAACCAGTGGCGTAGACGAGGACAGGCCACCAGTACTAAGGTCACCTTGAGAGCAAGGCATGAAGGGCCACATAATTTGAGACACTTTTTATATGCTAATCAACGAGGATGAAGATGATGTAGATGATGCCACAGATTTCCATTCAGGTCTTAAGACTGCATGACAGGGCTGTACTCCATGCTTACTTTCATAATTATAACCCAGTATCAACCAGGTTGGAAGGATACAGACACCTGCAGTGTCAGGAAATATGAGCAGCACTCTTTGTTTTCGACACCCTGATAAATCCTAACAAATGCGAAGTCTGGCAAAAATGCAGTTTAACTCCACCCTCTTCTCCACTGTGAGAACTGTATTGCGTATATAGGCTTGTTGGTGACTGGTTGAGGTTTTATTTTCATACGTTATCAACCAATGAGATCAACAAGAAAAGAATTTGAACTATATGAGCAGAGAGAAGGGACGGGTATACTGTACTACTTCAGCTGAATCTGCGCTGCAGAAACGTGCATGTATCGTCACAAAATGTGAACATGGGGGTTGAGCTGTCACATTGTTTCAGAGTTTTTGCTAGGTTTCCACCCTTGGATCATTATTAGATCGCAAGAAACGGCATCACAATTAAAAAAAAAATATGCAATAGAATCGGCTGCACGCAGCACAAGCTCCATAAAAACTCTCTCATCCAAATAATTTCATATATGTTCTAATATACCCATACTCTCATTTCTATTCAAACCCCTTGAAACACACCCACACTTACCCCCCCCCCCCCCCCACACACACACACACACACACACTATTTCACCTTCTCTCAATGATATATGCAAGATCATCTTAAAAGAACTTTTCTTATTAACTCAACTATAGCACTATGACAACATTACAGCGCTTAAACTTTTATTCAGCGCGCACGTAATGGCAGATATTACAATACGCTTAAAAAAGACTGCATTTTCCCCCATCTACATGCAGCAAAGCAGCTGTCTCTAACCGTACCTTTAACATGAGACGAAAAACTAAAAACATTAACATACTTCCTCTGATTACGCAATTTGAATTCAGCAAGGTATCATTTATGTTTAAAATTTCAATGCCCCTTTTTACAAGATTTAATGGCTGTTCTGGTTCAAGGAAGTCCCTTTTCCTCTTCCCATGCATTGATTAATACAGAACAAGCCTAGCTGACTCTGGACTGTATGTCTGGAACTCTCTTCCACCGAGTCCACAAAACACGAATGTTATGTTTAAGCATTTCAAGAAACATTTACATAACATTCTATGTCTCAATAATTTGATTTCTGATTAAGATTATTAAAGTCAATTTGCAAACATCTTCTGTATACATTGAATACACCGTCTGAACACGTCACCTTCTCCATTAAACCGCTCATCCCCCACTCCCACTCTCTCTTCCATCACTCCCCTCCCACACTATGTACCATCCTCTCCCCTCCCCCCCCCCCCCCCCCCCCCCCCCCCGCCACCCATTCTCTCTGTTTTTGATTTTGTTCTTTTTTGTGTGTGTTCCTTCTCTTTGACTACACACCATGTCATCATTGCATTTATGAATAGTCTGCTTGTCACCGTATAATCACATTACTGAGTTGTTATGATGAACTGTCAACATGAATGATATGTGGAAATTATGTATGACAAGGACAAATTGTTAAGAAGGCCTTGGCCTTAAATCTCCATCTTTGAGTATGATACATCAATCTCTCTCTCATTTCAATTGAACTTTCTTCTTGCGAGCTCCTACGTGTACTACTTTGTTTTCTAATATTGTATATCCTACTCAGCGCCAGGACTGATATAATAGAGTACACCAGCAATTTTCTTATATACTCATCTTCTCTTTCTCTCTCTCTCTCTCTCTCTCTCTCTCTCTCTCTCTCTCTCTCAGCCATTGAGACGGTTTCTGCCAGACAAAAACCATGGCTTCTGTGAGTCCAACACATATGAACTGCACAGGAACAGAGATGTCAATCGTCAGAAGACGAACTCTGTATAAATGAAGAAATTTACGTTTTTCAGTAGCCTGTTGCATGCAGTTCGGAGACCGAGGTTTGTACAACAAACTGCCAGCATAATACAAGGCCGGTGTCCATAGATCTAGATTAGGCACAAAGAGCAATGTGTTCCATACTTCATCTAAACTGCATCAGTGGTGTGAACAGAAGAGGATCAGCATCTCGCCTCGTTGTCCCTCTGTTCTCCCCCTTGTTGGAGTCCCGTTCAGTGGAGCCCTGTCATATGACCACAATTTCTTGTTGCCCACTGATCAGCTAGGCGGGCCTACTGCCTGCGTGAAGGTTCTGCATGTATATGAATCACTGTGTGCGTGCTTCAGACTTGAAAGTTTGACACTTTCGGTTGCGAAGAGCGCTGGACAGATAGCCAACCCTTGAACAGGAGGCGGACGCAAAGCCAGTCACAGCGACAGGAAGGGGTGGATGACTTCAACGTGCACACTGGAACCCCAGGCAACAAGAGGCGAAGGTATTGATCCTGTCTCCTTTGCTGAGGATGAGCCCTCCACACACACACACACACACACACACACACACAGGCTTTGAGCTACATATGCCCGATTTTTCATCTCTGTGTGTGTGTGTGTGTGTGTGTGCGTGCGTGCGTGCGTGCGTGCGTGCGTGTGTGTGTGTGTGTGTGTGTGTGTGTGTGTGTGTGTGTGTGTGTGTGCGTGAATGCGTACGTGCGTAAGCTTACGTGTGTGCGTGTGTTTGTGCATGTGTGCGTGCGTGCATGTGTGCGTGTATATGTATGCGTGTGTCTGTGTGTGCAAACGCAGTCGACAAGCGCTCTTGTTTCCCTGTCGTCTACCCTTGCTGTCATCTATGAAGACGTGGGGGCAGAAACAGTAGCATGCGAGAGAAGGGCTTCTCCTCTGAAAACCTCTGAACACGCGCCTCTCCCTTTCGTTTCTTCCTACCGTCGTCTGAGCGTTTCTTCACTCAAAATTCCTACGTTCTTAGCTGCCATGGACCCTGACTTCATTTTTCACGGCAAATTCAGCGACAATCACACACAAACAACAAAATCGTTTTCAGACAACTTTCCTCTTTTTGTACTCCCAGTTCTTACGGAACAGGGACCACTTTACAATGGGAATGAAGAAATACTGTCTGTGCGTCTATCTGTCTGTCTGTGTGTCCGTCCGTTGTCAAATGTGTTCCACTCGCCCGACGACAAAACTACTGGGGCGATCTTCTGAAAATTTGTTGGTATGTTCATTATGGGTCACAGATAATGCGCGATGTTTTGTTTTACTAGAATAGCCGCTACTAACGGCTATATCGGTCCATAACGGTTTTTCTTCTTTATAGAATGTCTTAGAAAGTACTTGGCCGATCTTTCTGAAAATTTGTAGGTATGTGCATTATGGTCATGGATAATGCCCGATATCTTATTTTACCAGAATAGCCGTTACTAACGGCTATAACGACCCAAAAGGTTTTTTCTTCCGTTACTAACGGCTATAACGGCCCATAACGGTTTTTCTTCTTGATGGAATATCTCAGAAAGTACTTGGCCGATCTTTCTGAAAATTGTAGGTATGTGCATTATGGGTCACGGATGATGCCGATGTTTTATTTACCAGAATAGCCGTTACTAACGGCTGTAACGGCCCATAACAGTTTTTCTTCTTCATGGAATGTCTCAGAAAGCACTTGTCCGATCTTTCTGAAAAATTGTAGGTATGTTCATTATGGGTCACGGATGATGCCCGATGTTTTATTTGACTAGAGTAGCCGTTACTAACGGCTACAACGGCCCAAAACGTTTTTTTTTTTTTCCCCGCTACTTGCGGCTATAACGGCCCATAACAGGTTTTTCTTCTTTATGGATCATCTCAGAAAGTACTTGGCCAATCTTTCTGAAAAATTTGTAGGTATGTTCATTATGGGTCACGGATGATGCCCGATGTTTTATTTTACCAGAATAGCCGTTACTAACGGCTGTAACGGCCCACAACGGTTTTTCTTCTTTAAGGAATATCTCGCGCGTATTCAAGATAAACTGGGAGTACGTTTATATGCTTTGCATCTTGTTTTTGTTCCTTTGTTCCCCATTGTCTTTTTCTTTCTTCCTTCCTTCCTTTCTTTCTTCCTTTTTTTTTTTTTTGTTTCCCATTCTTTGTGTCTATCTCCCTTCCTCCTTCCTTTCCTCTCTCCTTTCTGTTATTTTTAATTCTCTTTTCCTTTCTCTAGTCTTTCTTTTATGCTTTTGTTTTGTTTTTATTTTTGTTTTTGTTTGTTTCTTTTTTTTTTTTCTCGTTTTCTTTCTGCAGTATGTTCAGCGCGATACCTGTCGATGATGCTACGGCTCTGCCTCTGGGTACAAATGGAGCTCATAGCATATCTTGTAAAATTGTTTTATATGATTGTCTTGGAGCAGACACACACACACACACACACACACACACACACACACACACACACACACACAAGCACGCACACAGCATATATGTCTATATGTATACATAATTAGTTGAGTATGAGTGACTTCAATATTCTGATCCTATCTATCTATCTATCTATCTACACACACACACACACACACACACACACACACACACACACACACACACACACACACACACACACTATTTTGACTGTATCTTGAACGTATTTGCCACTTTTCTAAATTTATCTGAGTTGTGTAGGCCCCACTTCCATCATTTTTGGTGATCATCACTTAATTTTCACCCATTAAACGACCACAGTTAAACATGTTGAGAATTTTGTCGCTTTATTTATTTATTTATTAAGATGATTATTATTTTTTTTGATTGCATTATGCAGAAAACCTAGAAGAGGGAAGAAAAAGACCTAAGACAACGAGGATCAATGTTTGTGAGCTTTATCAGCATGCTACTCCTTTTCGCCCCGATAGATTAGCTAATCCCATGACACAGAACCTGATCCACAAATATATGAAAAAAAAAAAAACCTTCTATGGACAGAAGAGGACGGGGGAGGGCGGGGGCAGGGTGGTGGTGGTGGTGGTATAACTTACACCTACCTACTCAAAGTGCACTGGGTTTTTCTTATGTAAACGGCACTGTCGACTTGAGTCACGAGTGTTCGCTCCTGGCATTAAGCCAGTTAGATATTAATGGTGGCGGGTAGAAAGGAGTTGTTGAGTTGCAACAATCGATTGCGGATGCCACTCGAAAGGAAGACACAGACTGAAGTGCTGTGTCTGAAATTTTGGTTGTTTCTACGATAATCTTTACAAACGCAACAGTTACAAAAGCTAACCCAAGGCACATTACTCTCAGTTCCTGATTACTAAAACAACCCAAGGGAAAATACTCTCAGGTCAGAGTCGCAAGAATCATGACCAATATTTTAGTACGGCCTTGAATTTGTCGCAGCTGGTGAGGATGACATTTTCGTTGGCTGATGGGAGCCATGATGACGTCGGTCATATTTACAGCTGCCTGGCCACTTATTCATTTTTTTTTTTTTTTGCGTAGCATGTTCAGCCTTGCTACTTTTCTACGATGCTGATGGAAAACCCGCTGCATTTTTTCTCCCTAAATCGGGGCTGAGACTCTCACAATATTATTACTTGATCACAACACGTTCAGCTCGTCATTGTACAGGCTAGGTCTCTTTTCACTGTTGCACTGGATGTGGGTATCCTGTAATTTGTGATCAATGGTGTAGTGAACGTGTCTGAACTCGGAGTTTCACTGTGGACCTTATAGGCCTACCATGCGACATGCCTTCAACGAAACAGGTTCGAAACAGCCATTGTTCTTAATGTTTTGCTCCTCTTTGGATATAATAATGTTTTCATCTGGGAAGGAAACGGTGACCTAAGAGACATAGGCCTAAATCACTTTGGTCTCACTCCACAAGTAAAACAATCTTACGTCTATAAAGACTAGGAATTCCAACACACACACACACACACACACACACGCACACACACATTCTCTCTCTCTCTCTCTCTCTCTCTCTCATCCGAAGACCAAGCGACAAACACGTCAGAACACGGATTAAAAGGAGTTAGACAACTCTCATAAGTTTACTGTATATGGCGAAAAACAAGCAGAAGTGTGCACAGACTACACAGCGCGAAGTAAGAGAACTCTATACACCCTCAGAATGTCCGTACGACAGTCCTGCAATACTATGTACATCATCGGCATGCACGGTAGTTGGCCTACAGATAAATTACAGCTAATAGAACACAGAAACATAAACATTACACACATGCGCATACGCACAGGCACACGCATGAAGACATACATACGCATCTCTTACAAAGATAGTATTATACATGTACATCCACCCCCTTCCTCCTCATCTTGTTCCCCGCCCTCTTCCTCCCCATACTCCCACACTGCCTCTCTCCCCTCCACAACACGATATCTAGAAAAAAAGATTTCTTTTTCTTTGGTTCTCCAAAGGTAGAACATGAGTTAAACCATAAATAAATACACCAATAAATAGACACACACAGAGTACTCCTACAGATAATAACATAATTGAAATTATCCAGCAACAAAATAAAAGACATGCAACTGAATAATGGTCTCACTGTGCCAGAAATACAAACGATGTACGTGTTATTAAAAACACACATTCATATAACAAAGTATTCCAATGTCGGACATAGAATTGTTCGACATTCCACGACAGCGAACCACTCTGTACTGCACATTTCCATTTAACACAATTCACCTCGTTCATGAACTTCCCTTAACACCAGTTGACTCTTTGGTTTCACTAGCTTTTCACTTTAACGCTTCGTACAGCGCACAATGCATGGGAGACAATCCAACCGAACTCAGGACGAAACAAACGAGTGCACAGACGAGTTGTCTACCATGTCCCATCCAAATCGACTGTCGGAAAATGACGGTGAATGAAAGAAGTCACAACCAGTGCCAGCTGAGTCGTTCAACAGCAGGTCAAAACATACATTTAGTTGGAGGAAAAAGGTAACAAAAAAGGCAAAAATTGAAACACACTAAAAACTAGCCGAAATACGAATAAACAAACAAAATAAGAGTACAAATTCACTCCTATTCAACACACAATACAAAAACAGAGAAGACAAATCCAACAAACATGTCTTCTTCAGACGTGAGAAAAAAAAAAGGACACACACACGCACACGCACACACACACATACACACACACACACATTAAAGAGACGCATACAACAATACTCCCCAGAGAGCAGACAGTAGGTTGCAGATGAAGAAGTTTTTCATTCTCTAGTACTGGTATATATTTTAGTCCAGGGTGATGGTAACACGTGCATGGGCAAAGAAAAAAAAAAAAGTAAAAAAAAATACTGTCCAGTCGAGAAGAGTTTTTGATTTTATTTATTTATTTATTTATTTTAATAACTGGAGAAGTACAAGTGCGCAGAAAGAAGACAGTGCGCAAGGAGTTTTATCTGCATAATCACGTGTAAATCTCAGAGTATCACAAAAAAAAAGTATGAATGGCTGTAGTTGCTGTAAACTCACAATAAAGAAACATAGTAATTGTGTTTATTGCAGCCACTGTCATGAACTTAGTGACTGAAAAGCAACGCTATAATGACCGATTAGCAACCTCTATTCCATTTTTGCTGCACTTGCAGTCGAGAAGAGGTTTACAGTAGTCGGCCAACCGCCCAGCCCTCCATTTAGGTCAGAGAGTTGTGCGTGTAAACAGAGAAGAGAAAGAGACTAGTCGATGTTTCAGTTCATGTATTTCTTCATGCTATTTTATTTTATTCCTTTATTTTCAAGCTGTCACATCTGTCGTGTTACACCCTCCGCCCCCTCCCCTCAGATATCCTTGGTGGCATCCCACGCTGTTCGTTCTGCCCCCCCCCCCTCCCCCCCCCCCCTGCAACCCCCCCCTCTCCTCCCAAGCCAGGTTTATCCTATCCTAGTCCCAGTACCGTATTGGGGGCCGGAATAGCTCAGTTGGTAGTGCGCCGGACTCGTAATCCAAGGGTTGCGGGTTCGAATCTCCGCCGGGCCGTTTCGGTACAGGGGATTTTCCCCTCAGAGTTAACATTGGTTCTGACTCCATTTCCCATACAGTCCTTCGAATGAGACTATAAACTGAGGTTCCGTGTGTGAACGCACGCATAACATCTTGCACACTCATCCCAACTTTTTGGAAGAAGAAGGCCAGTTTGGCCGTTGGTATGGATGACACATTACACATAGCATGCACCTTATGTATGGCTGCCTTAATGGCGGGATGAAAAAAGCGGTCATGCACACAAAACCCTACTCTCTTTGTTGGGTAGATGGGATTATTAACACTATACAGGGAGTGTCCGCAGCAGCCTTCGTACGCAGAAGAAGAAGAAGTACCGCAGTCCACAGCAAGCAGTCAACACCAAGTCACCATCAGACACCCCAACAGAAGAGACACTGCACTGCTGCCGAGACGCTTCGGTGGTGCTCAGTTGTGTCTGTTCTAATCCAGCCTTCGCAGGACACCCTACTACTGAACTCTTTACTGACGACAATAATTGCTTCGGCGCGCGCGGAGCAAGCATGAGAGATCGTTCCTCTCCAGAGGCCACCACGTCCATCCAGCATCTGTCCCCATGGATTCGCATATACGGACGACTTCAGTCGACAAATACTGACCACAGCACGGATGTGGAGGGGACATCGAAGCTAAGATCGTCACAGAAGCAGAACGTGAAGGGCCACAGAACTGGAGATTTTTTCAGGACGTTGAATGAAATTGATGATGGATGCAACAACTCTATGGAATTACACTTTTGGTCTGAGACTACATTACGGAGTTGTTCTTTGCGCCCCCCCCCCCCCCCCACGCCCTAATATAGAACCCCCGGTTCTTCTGGTTTATTCATAGTCTCAATCTTGATTAGAAATCAAGACAGATGTGTCCAGGTAGAAAGAAAACCTTTCATGGATGCGTGCTTCTCTTTTGTTTTTTTCAGTATACCATCAGTGAATTGTGACGACAGGGGAAAACACCCTGACTCGCCCCGATTGGCTGAGGCTCGACACATTGCAAAACGCTCTCTGATTGGCCGACATACATTGAGATTCACGAGGTCACGTGGCGACACAGGGTCATGGCGTCACATGATCTTGGCGGCCATGGCGGCACTCAACGCAGTGCTTGAGCTAATGATTGCCAGCAGTCGTCAGGAATTTAGCCATCTCTCTGTCTGGCTGTCTGTCTGTCCGTCGTCTACCTGTCTACATGTTTGTCGATCTGTCTATGTCTATCTGTATGTCTGCCTGTACACGTGTCCGTCTGTCTGTCTATCTAAACAATGTACGTAAGTAGATGAGACAAAGATGTTAAACAAAAGCAGTTCCTGATTCAGCCTTTTTTCTGTTTAAAAAAAAAGTCCATTCGATCTTCGACACAAAGAAGAGAAACGATTAATTTGAAGGCTAGGACGTCAGAAAGGAAATATGTTCTCACTGTGTCTTTTGTGCCTTGCACCAACAACAGGCATATCCTCTGGCTGGAAAACGATCTTCGGGGAGCTTATTCTCCCAAATGGGTCCATCTCTGTGACGGCACTGCTGCCAGGTCTTTGCGCTAAAGTTGTGCCGTTTAAAATCCAGTAGAATTTGTTTCGGACAACCGATGCTTTTGTGTGGTCCTCAAAGCTGCGATCCCCAGCATGCGTTCGGTGGTCTCCAAGTTTCTTCTTCATCATGAACGATGCTGAATGAGAAGCCATACCTGATGGCCTGATTCATAGTTACAACAGAACCACATGCATCGATGTTCCTGAAAAGAAAACGAATGAAGCTGTCCGCGAAAGAACGTGTTGTTTAGAGCAATGATGATTGTACGACATTGTTTGTTTTATTTTCAGCTGAGGTTATTAATGGGGGGAATGCCCTCTTGTCACTACCCCAACATGAAGCAAAAGGAAACAAACAAACAGGTGTAGATTCGTTTTGCAAGAAGTATGTATATCACTGACATTTCGTTCAAAGACTGTCGACGTATTTAGATTTTAAAAAAAAAGGCAAAAACAAAAACAAAAAAACAAACAAACAAGAAGAAAAACCCAACCATCCCAACGAACAAAACCAACAGGAAACACCACCAGCGGCCTACACTCACAAGTTCTGGGAAGAACAGTTTACAGAAACGTACTTATATATACTAGCGTACGAAATATGTACATCAAAATAGTGTGCTCCAAAGAGCAGAAAACAGCGTCACAAAAAACGAGTGACACATAGCCCACGCTTTCGGTGCCGTTAAATACACTCATATCCTATAAACCGACACCGTCAACATCTAACTCTGTCGCAGAGCTTGTAAAAACACGCAAAGAAAAAACACAAAACACAATGTCCGACGTCATACCGAATCACACCGACAGGACAAAAAAAAGAAGAAAAAAAAAAAAAAAAAGAAAAGAAAAGAAAAGAAAAAAGAAAAAAGAAAAAGAAAAAAAAAAAAAAAGAAAAGAAAACAACAAAAAAAAAAAAACATGATCACAAAAATGGGAAACATGTCTGAAGTGATACAAACAATATGAAGACCAGCGGCCTGCGGTTCCCGCAGATTGTCCACACAAGCAGTGTGACGTCAGCAACGAACACTCGACATCATCAGCATCATCATCCTGGACCTTGGTCAGCCCTCGTTGGTACCCGTACTCGATGGAAAGGAACACCAGATTTCACTATGGTTCATACTCACCAAAGTGGATACGGCAGATGGGCTCTTGGAGATGGCACACAAGGATTTTCATAACAAAACATCGATGCCACCAGAACGACAACATGTTAAGATGGACAGCAAAAATGCCAGGATTTACGTTGGAGGCCACCAGGGTGAACCGTAAACTCGGTGTTAAACCGCTGAGCCAACCTCGCATATGAAATTTTGGGTGATTGACAAGTTAGGTTTAACGCCCACATCAATCAAAAGTAGTATGTTTGACAGCGAAACTTTGAATGAAAGGGACGTAACTGATATGAACCTGGGAGGGTCTAGTAGCATACCCTATAAAATCGATGGCAGACAGCCAACCTTACAGTGAAAGGGACACAACTGAGATGAGCATGGAGAGTGGATGGATAGACTATCATGGGTAAAATTCGATGGCAGACAGTCTGACTTAAGGTTACACGTACAGGCCGACCGGACAGGTTTTCTGGGCCGTAGGCAAACCCAAGGCCGATCGTAACGTGTAATTAAGAAAACCGTAGGAAAAAACGTCCGGCGAACATCCGATCCGCCTCTCGTCCAAACTCACAGGCGCTGCTTGTGAATTGGACATCCGGCCATCCGGTTTCTTTTGTTGTGTGCCGAGGCAGGACAACAGAACTAATTTCAAAATTATAGAAAAATCACATCGTAGGTAAAAAATAATGCCAGATTTGGAATCAGCGCGTCAAAATTAGGCAAATGACTCGCGTGGGACTCGTTTTGTTTTGTATTTTAATAAAAGTTACCCTTTTTTTTTCTTTTCTTTTAATTTCTGTCTCTTTTTTGACATGCATTTCATCATTGACGATTCTGTCTGTACCCTACTGTCGTTGACCCCCCCACACACACTGTGTAGTTCATGAATGCAAGCAGTGCATTTTTCTTGTGTGATTGACCACATGTGGCGTGGTTTTCTTTTCTTCTTCTTTAAAATGACAAAAATCGCTAGATCATCCAAAACTGTTCTGTCCGCCATGATGCACACACATGTACTGTGAGGTTTCACCCAGAGTGTGTTGATTGAGAGGTACAGCCGCCTTCAGGCCGATCGTTGCGTGTAATAATACATCGGGTTTCCTCGGCCTTGGGCTTGCGCCTACGGCCCAGAAACCTGTCCGGTCGGCCTGTACGTGTAATAGGCGCTTTAGAGGGAAAGGGACATAACTTACATGAGCCGGGAGAGAGGCTGGTAGAACAGCATACTCTAAAAATTAATACAGAAGCACCTCTAAGATCGAACCAGCGCCATCTATGCTTTTAGGTATCCTAAAAGGAGATCACTTATACAGATAACTCTAACGAGGTGGAAAAGACAGATTCTCTCCTTTTGGATTTCTTCTCCCCAGGAAAGGCCATGTCGTAGATCCTGTGTTCAGGCCATGTGCTCAAAACACCGAATTACCAACAACAACAACAACAACAACAACAACAAAAAACTATATGTACATCTCAGTCAAAGACACATTATGATATCCGTGCATCTTTAGGTACAGACAGCTGATAGAGAACACACACACACACACACACACACACACACACACACACACACACACACACATACATATGCACACACACAGACACACACACACACACACTCACAAACACACACACACACACACACACACACACACACACACACACACACACACACACACACACACGCAGAAAGTTAAAAAAAAAAAAAAGAATATTAAGGGGCCGTTCGACTATCCAGCATTGTTGTACCCTAATGCCATTTCTGAGGATAACGGACAGAAAATGACATCAAAATCGGACAGCTTGGGATATCCGATTGGGAGCAGGTAGGGTTCTTTCCCAGCCCCCAAAGGTCTTGAGAGAACCGGAGGACCTGCTTATCGTACGGACTTTCCTCACCTACACGCTGGTGATTGTTCTCCATTAACTTTTAAATATGGCCTTTTTTATCTATATTTTATATATATGCCTTTCTTTTATCTATATCTATATCTGTATCTTTTATCGGCTAGGCACCCCTCCTGGGGTGCAGGCCACCGACCAAGGACCACCAGGCATCTCTGTCCTGGGTTCTTCTTTCCAGCTGGTTCCAAGTCGTCCCCATGTTCCTGATGTCAGCTTCAATAAGGATTCTATGAACAACAATAAATAGTACCGAGAAAGCACAGTTCTAGCAATGCGATACACTACTCATTTCGGATTTATACGACATTCGAGCTCTGTTTCACATCAAAAATAGTGTTACACAGTACAACATAGTACACATTTATACAA
>JADBJO010001064.1:287500-292500 GCA_016801955.1 Conus betulinus | reverse complement strand
CTTGTCCTGTACTTCGTAACTGGCGGGGCAAATGATCTTTTCATCGGCTGGAGTCAAGATGGAATTTCCCGGTAACTTAAAAAAAACAAAAAATTTTTTTTGAGGGGGTGGGTGGGGGGGGGGTGGGGAAGGGGATGGTGAGGGTGGGGCGTCTTGTCATCCGTGGGGTTTACTGCTGCGTCACTCCGTCCGGATCTCCCACAACCAGCAACGTCCAGGTACTCAGTTATCAACTCGTTAAGGAAACCCACCGGAGGAGACACCGCGCTGCTAACCAGTCATCTCTTTTTTCCCCCAGACACTTACTTTGCCTGCGGGCACGGATCTTCTTGGCTCGCACCCGTTCCCGTTTGAGCTGCTGCTCTCTGCTGCTGCTGAGCTTGCTGCGTCTGGGCCGCTCCTCCTTAGCCAGGCTGATCTCTGCAACATCCACACACACACACACACACATGACTGTTGACGTTTGACGTCTCGCAGGGCGTGCAGATACAGCAGCTTAACAAGACAGACACCATGGCTTTATTGTGCACCCACGGTAGACATTTCAAAATCAGCCCCGCAATATTGAGAACTGGAGGAATTGAAATTAGGGACGATTTCGG
This sequence comes from Conus betulinus, assembly GCA_016801955.1. Classification (NCBI taxonomy): domain Eukaryota; kingdom Metazoa; phylum Mollusca; class Gastropoda; order Neogastropoda; family Conidae; genus Conus; species Conus betulinus. The sequence goes on along the minus strand of JADBJO010001064.1, from coordinate 291,898 downwards.
TTATCTGTTCTTGGGTAAGAATCTTTATTAGGTTATTTCCCTTTCACACAGTGAGACAACGACATCTGATTCCACTGTCGTCGATTCAGTGGCTCGGAGGATTCAGAAGTTCAGGGCGTTGAAGAGAAGAAGGAGCAGACTGCGCCTCAAAACGCGCGTTCTGTCGGGCAACAGGACTTGACAAAGGGAAAACAATCACAGCGTATATGTGCACCCTACATAGGTGTGTCAAACCCGGCCCAGCTAGAGCGCTACATATGTAAACAGGTTGATGTGATTAGAATGCTACATGTATGGACAGACCGACTTAGTAGTTAAGGAACTACATGTGTATATCGGACTGAATTATGTAGCGTGATACATGAGCGTGACAGACTGACCTAGTCAGGGGGCTATGTGTGTGTGAGTCAGACTGACCTCGTTACGGAGCAACGTGTATGAGTCAGACTGACCAGTTTAAGGTGCTACATACATGTCACAGACTGACCTAGGTAGGGAGCTACATGTGTGTGACAGACTCAACAAGTTTACAGAGCTACAAGTGTGTAGCAGATGGACCTGTAGTTTGGGAACAGCATGCATGTCACAGACTGACCTAGTTAAGGGGCTACGTGTGTCACACTGCCCTAGTTTGGGATCGACATGTCAATCAGACTGACCTGGTTAGTGAACTAGAATGTGTGTACCACATCTCGACCTAACTAGAAACCTACACACACGTTACAGACTGACCTAGTCAGGGAGCTCCATGTGTGAGGAAGACTGACATACCTAAAGAGCTACATCAGTGTCAGACTGACCCAGTTAGGGAGCTACGTATGTGTGTGTCAGACTGACTTACTTAGGCAGTCACATATGTGTGACGGAAAGACCTGGCTAGGGAGGTAAAAGTGTGTGTGTGTGTGTTAGACCCGTTCAGTGACCTACATATGTGATTAACAGACCTAACAAGTCAGAGAGCTACATGTATGTAACAAACTGACCTAGTTGGTGAGCTACATGTGGGTCAGACTGACCTAGTAAGTGGCTACATGTGTGTGTCAGACTGAGCTGTTCAGGTAGCTACATGTGTGTGTAACAGTTGATCTAGTTAGTTAGCTGCAGGTGTGTGTAAAAACTGACCTCGTCAGGTAGTAGCTGTGTGTTAGGCAGACCTAGTTAGGTCACTACATGTGTCAGACTGACCTAGTTAGGTCACTACATATGCGTGTCAGTCTGACCTAGTTGCAGACTGATATTGTTAAGGAACTGTGTTACCAAGACGGGCTTCGTACAGGAAACTACCAGGTTTTTTTTTTCATAGTATGACTTACTTAGGGAGCTGTATGTTAGTGCAAAATAAACTGACCTAGTTGTGGAGTTACAAGTGTGTGACAAAGTACATGCATGTGTGACAGGCTGACCTAGTTAGGGAGCTATAATTTGTGTAGCAGACTGATGTAGTTGTTTAGTTACTGATGTACATGTGTGTGATTTCATACTGACCATTGTTATCCGACACTGTTGATGATGAATGTAACTTTGCATGGAAAATAATGGATGATTTCGTACTGACCATTGTGATGTGGCAATGTTGATGAATGGCTCTACACATCATGTGGCAGGGTTACACGGTACATAGTAATGATAACTATGAAGAGTCTCACTCACTGCGCCACGTGTAACACACATCGCACTGAAATGAGCGAGAGAGTGAATCAGCTTTCTGTTGCAAAAGGTTAAGCTCTTCAAATGAGAACTATTTGCTCTGCAGCGGGGCACAAATTGTTGTATCTGTTTTCGTGTCGGTAGTTTCTTGTTATTTGCTTAACATTCACTTTTGAGGATACCTCGGAACATCAAAATTACAACGAATCTTACCGGAAATCAATATACTGGTGTATGAACTAAGAATGACTGTTGAATAATTAAAGGCAGGAAATCCTCTGGTGCACAGTTAACAGGCTATTTGACTCCATTTCCCACACAGTCCTTCGAATGAGACTATAAACCGAGGTTCCGTGTGTGAACGCGCGCATAACATCTTGCACACATGTCAAATCCCATCACCAACTTTCAGAAGAGAAGGCCAGTTTGGCCGTTGGTATGGATGATAGGTTACACATAGCATGCACCTTCCTCGAAGATGGAGTATGGCTGCCTTAATGGCGGGATAAAAAAAAAAGGTCATACGCACAAAACTCCACTCCCTGGTTTGATGGGATTAATACTTGTCTATCCATGTAGGGAGTGTCCGCAGGAGTATCAGCCTGGGTACGCAGAAGAAGAAGTTCCTGCGCGATGCATGCATTTACATGATTTCTAACCGCATTGATTTTCTCTCTGTGCATTGTGTGTATGTGTGTGTGTGTGTGTGTGTGTGTGTGTGTGTGTGTGTGTGTGTGTGTGTGTGTGTGTGTGTGTGTGTGTGTGTGTGTGTGTGTGTGTGTGTGTGTGTGTGTGTTGAGAACTTTCAACATCGAAGCGAAGATCTGAAGATCTTTGTCGGTAATTTTTTGCGATATTGCAGGCCACAGACTCGTCCCATGAAAATTATGGTGTCTGCTGGCGTTGTGACTGACAATATCTTGATTATCTTCAAGCGGCAAACGTTTATCTCCTTAGCTTTACATGTGTAGATCCTTTTCATACTTATCCCCCTTATCTTGTCAGCTGCGGTGGATGAGCAAAATATCGACGCAAGAACAAAAGGATGGAAACATAACTCTCGAGAAACAGTCTGCGAACAAACCGGAAAAAAAAGTGAATTGCCAGAGAAGAATAAACCCCAAACAAACAAACCCCCCTGCCAGTGCGGACGCTTCGCAGGTGTAGCAGTTTATCCTAGCCGTTTTTATTTATGAAATCATGCGCCTGTCTTCTCTCCTGGGTAAATAATCGTGGGGTCCGTTTGATTTGGCGCCGAGCGTTGGGTAAACCTTCCGAAAGGTCACAAACGACGTCGGCAGTCGATAAGAGGCAGGGATACCGACCTGATCAACCAAGGAACAGAAGTTAGAGGTTGATAAAGCCTGTATTTAGTCTCGGTCTAGAGTCTTGTTACCCGTTTCCATATCCACAGGTGGATTCGATTCGCAGTGATTCTCGCAGTGCGAATTAACCGTCTGCGCTCTATTCCAAGAAGTCTGTGTGAGAAAAGGTGCTTCGGTGGTTTTTGATGGGCTAGGTTTTACTGCTGCTGAGGGTTGCTATGTAAGCATGGTTTTAATTGTTGTTGAAGATGTTGCTTGGTAAAAAAAAATGTTTGGTACTATGAATGCTGTGAATAGGGCTAGCACTTGGTGTGTGTGTGTGTGTGTGTGTGTGTGTGTGTGTGTGTGTGTGTGTGTGTGTGTGTGTGTGTGTGTGCGTGTGTGTGCGCGCGCGCATGTGTGTGTGTGTGTGTAAATGTCGTGTGTGTGAATGTGTGTGTATGTGCGCGCGCGTGTGTATGTGTGTGTGTGTGTGCATATGTGTGTGTGTGTGTGTGTGTGTGTGTGTGTGTGTGTGAACGTGCGCATATGTATGCACGTGTGTGTATATATATATATATATGTGTGTGTGTGTGTGTGTGTGTGTGTGTGTGTGTGTGTGTGTGTGCAATTCTCAGTAATCTGTGATATTAATCACTGATGTCACAGTCTGTGTAGGGCTTGGGCTAGTACAGTGCGTTGTGTTTTCTAAAAGTATGAATGTCCGTGTATCTGAATCATTTTGCCGTAAGAAGATATTGAACGGAATAGAATGTATATCTGTGTATGAGAGAGAGAGAGAGAGAGAGAGAGAGAGAGAGAGAGAGAGAGAGAGGTTTGACTCACTGATGGAAAAAGAGAAACGTATACACATATGCACACATGCACAAGCGTAAAAATGCACACACATTAATACAGACACAACGTTAACGCTTGTGAGAGCTTTGCTGAAAGAGATATAAGACGAAAGAGATACGTGTGTCTATTAAATAATCGTTACTTTCGCCTGGTGTATTTTTTTTAAAAGTTTTATTTCTATTCTATTATGCCCCTCTCTTATCTCTCTCTCTCTCTGTGTGTGTGTGTGTGTGTGTGTGTGTGTGTGTGTGTGTGTGTGTGTGAGAGAGAGAGAGTGAGAGAGAGAGAGAGAGAGAGAGCGTGCGTATGCGCGCAGGACGCCGGCGTGTCCACGCGATAAGTGTGTGTGTGTGTGTGTGTGTGTGTGTGTGTGTGTGTGTGTGTGTGTGTGTGTGTGTATAATGTGTGTGTGTGTGTGTGTGTGTGTGTGTGTGTGTGTGTGTGTAATGTGTGTGTGTGTGTGTGTGTGTGTGTGTGTGTGTGTGTGTGTGTGTGTGTGTGTGTGTGTGTGTGTGTGCACATAATTCTCAGTGATCTATTACTTTAACTGCCCGATACCCCAGTCTACATTGACCTTGGGAAATAGTAT
>JADBJO010001064.1:242500-280000 GCA_016801955.1 Conus betulinus | reverse complement strand
CTCTTGTGACCATGGAGTGCCATTTCATTTTCCCCAGTTCCACCCGCTCCCAGTTCTTCTTTGGCCTACAGATTGAAGGACCCTTTACACTCTGATGTACCGACATCATCCTTCTCCATTACCTGCCAAAGGGGCCAGTTCAATAAATAATATAAAAAAAAAAAAGTTTTCATGAGACATTTACTGGTTTGAATTCGCGAAAGACCATTGTTTGAAAAAAGCTTTGGAGAGTGAGGGTATGTGGAGTGACTCTTGTGGTGGTGAAAAACATAGATATGCCTGTCCGATAAAGGCAAAAGAATGGAAAAGAAAACAGACGTAGAGAATCTGGTGCATGGGGCGGCAGTTTGTGGCAGTGTGAAAATTGGGATGTCACAATCCTTCTGAGCTGGCATGCCTGTTTTGAAACCTGTCTGTCTTGACAGACCTTGGAATTTGCATACTGGGCGCATGGGGTCTGCCCACAGGGTGCATGGGGTCTGCCCACAGGGTGCATGGGGTCTGCTCACAGGGTGCATGGGGTCTACCCACTGGGTGCATGGAGACTGCACATTGAGTGCATGGGGACTGTACACTGGGTGCATGGGAACTATACACAGACCGCGTGTATGAGGATTGCACACTGGATGCATGAAGTCTGCACTCTGGGTGCATGGGGATTGCATATTGGGTGCATGAAGTCTGCACACTGGGTGCATGGGGTCTGCACACTGAGTGCACGGGGTCTGCATACTGGATGCATGGGGTCTGCATACTGGAAGCATGAAGTCTGCACTCTGGATGCATGGGGTCTGCACACACTGGATGCATGGGGTCTGCATACTGGGTGCATGAAGTCTGCACACTGGGTGCACGGGATTGCATACTGGATGCATGGGGGTCTGCACACTGGGTGCATGGCGTCTGCACACACTGGGTGCATGGGGGACTGCACACTGGGTGCATGGGGTCTGCACACTGGGTGATGATCGATATTGAACGATGGGTGACTGGATGACACAGGAAACGACTGAATGAAGCGCCAGCTGGCAGCTCTTCAGTCGGCACTACCCAGGTAGGCAGCCCGTTGTGTAAATGAGGGTCTGCACACTGGGTGCATGGGGACTGTACACTGAGTGCATGGGGTCTGCACACTGGATGCATGGGGGGATTCTGCACAGGGTGCATGGGACTGCACACTGGGTGCATGGGGTCTGCAAACTGGGTGCATGGAATCTGCACACTGGGTGCATGGGAACTGTACACTGGGTGCATGGGGACTGCACACTGGGTGCATGGGGACTGTACACTGAGTGCATGGGGTCTGCACACACTGAGTACATGGGGATTGCATACTGGATGCATGGGGGACTGTACACTGTGTGCATGGGGTCTGCACACTGGGTGCTGGGTGCACACTGGGTTGGGGTCTGCACACTGGATGCCTGGGGACTGCACACTGGAAGCATGGGGACTGCACACTGAGTGCATGGGGTCTGCACACTGGAAGCATGGGGTCTGTACACTGAGTGCATGGGGTCTGCACACTGGGGTCTGCACTGGGTGGGGGACTGTACACTGAGTGCATGGGGTCTGCACACTGGAAGCATGGGGACTGTACACTGAGTGCATGGGGTCTGCACACTGGATGCAAGGGGACTGTACACTGAGTGCATGGGTCTGCACACTGGATGCAAGGGGACTGTACACTGAGTGCATGGGGTCTGGGATACTGGGTGCATGGGGTCTGCACACTGGGGATTGGGGATTGCACTGGGTGCATGGAGCCTGCATACTGGGTGCATGGGGACTGCACACACTGGATGCATGGGGACTGTACACTGAGTGCATGGGGTCTGCACACTGGATGCTGGGGACTGTACACTGAGTGCATGGGGACTGCACACTGGATGCAAGGGGACTGTACACTGAGTGCATGGGGTCTGCATACTGGATGCATGGGGATTGCATACTGGGTGCATGGGGATTGTACACTGAGTGCATGGGGTCTGCATACTGGGTGCCTGGGGGTGTGCACACTGGATGCATGGGGACTGCACACTTTGAGGCATGGGGACTGTACACTGAGTGCATGGGGTCTGCACACTGGATGCATGGCGACTGTACACTGAGTGCATGGGGTCTGCATACTGGGTGCATGGGGACTGCACACTGGGTGCATGGGGTCTGCACACTGGATGCATGGGGACTGTACACTGAGTGCATGGGGACTGCACACTGGATGCAAGGGGACTGTACACTGGCGCATGGGGTCTGCACACTAGGTGGATGGGGACTGCACACTGGGTGGATGGGATCTGCATACTGGGTGCATGGGGTCTGCACACTGGATGCATGGGGACTGTACACTGAGTGCATGGGGTCTGCACACTGGATGCAAGGGGACTGTACACTGAGTACATGGGGTCTACACACTGGGTGCATGGGGGCTGGACACTGAGTGCATGGGGTCTGCACACTGGATGCATGGGGACTGTACACTGAGTGCATGGGGTATGTATACTGGGCGCATGGGGACTGCACACTGGGTGCATGGGGTCTGCATACTGGGTGCATGGGGTATGGGGACTGCACACTGCACACTGGGTGCATGGGGACTGCACACTGGATGCATGGGGACTGCACACTGGATGCATGAATCTGCACTCTGGGTGCATGGGGTCTGCATACTGGGTGTATGGGGACTGCACACTGGGTGCATGGGGACTGTACACTGGGTGCACGGGGTCTGCACACTGGATGCATGAAGTCTGCACTCTGGGTGCATGGGGTCTGCACACTGGGTGCATAGGATCTGCACACTGGTGCATGGGACTGTACATTGAGTGCATGGGGTCTGCACACTGGATGCAAGGGGACTGTACACTTAGTGCATGGGGTCTGCACACTGGATGCATGGGGACTGTACACTGAGTGCATGGGGTCTGCATACTGGGTGCATGGGGACTGCACACTGGGTGCATGGGGGTCTGCACATACTGGGTGTATGGGGACTGCACACTGGATGCATGGGGACTGCACACTGAGTGCATGGGGTCTGCACACTGGGTGCATGGGGACTGGACACTGAGTGCATGGGGTCTGCACACTGGATGCATGGGCACACTGGACTGGGGACTGAGGGTGCATGGGGTCTGCACACTGGGTACATGGGGATTGCATACTGGATGCATGCGGTCTTCATACTGGATGCATGGGGACTGCACACTGGATACATGTGGTCTGCACACTGGTTGCATGGGGTCTGCACACTGGATGCAAGGGGACTGCATACTGTATGCATGAAGTCAGCACTCTGGACGCAAGGGGTCTGCACACTGGGTGCATGGGGACTGTACTGTGGGAGTATGGGGACTGCACTCTGGGTGTATGGGGACTACACACTGGATGCATGAATCTGCACTCTGGGTGCATGGGGTCTGCACATTGGGTGCATGGAGTCTGCACACTGGGTGCATGGGGTCTGCACACTGGGTGCATGGGGACTGCACACTGGGTGCATGGGGTCTGCACACTGTGTGCATGGGGTCTGCACACTGGGTGCATGGGGTCTGCACACTGGGTGCATGGGGTCTGCACACTGGGTGCATGGGGGGTGTACACTGGGTGTATGGGGTCTGCATGAAGTCTGCACTGGGATGCATGGGGTCTGCACACTGGGTGCATAGGGTCTGCACACTGGGTGCATGGGGTCTGCACACTGGATATATAGGGTCTGTACACTGGATGCATGGAATCTGCACACTGGATGCACGGTGTCTGCACACTGGGTGCATGGGAACTGCATACTGGGTGCAAGGGGACTGCACACCGGGTGCACACAGGGACTGCTGGGTACTGGGTGCACGGGTGTGTGCACACTGGGTGCATGGGGACTGCATACTGGGTGCACAGGGAGTACACACTGGGTGCATGGGGACTGCACACTGGGTGCATGGGGACTGCACACTAGGTGCATGGGGTCTGGACACTGGGTGCATGAAGTCTGCACTCTGGGTGCACGAGTTTGCACACTGCGTGCATGGGTCTGCACTCCTGGTGCATTTATTGGTGCATGGGGTCTGCACACTGGGTGCATGGGGTTGGCACATTGGGTACATGGAGTTCGTGTATTGGGTGGAGTCATGGGGCATGGGGTTCGCATACTGGGGTCCATGGGGTCTGCACTTGCATTTGGGTGCATGGGCACTGTACACTGGGTAAATGGGGTACGCATACTGGGTGCATTGGCTTTGCACGCTGGGTGCATGGGGTTTGCACATACGTTGCATAGGGTGTGCATATAGGTACATGGGGTTTGCACATTGGGTGCATAGGGTTTGCATACGGGTGCATGGGGTTTGCACACCGAGTGCGTGGGGGTCTGCACATTGGGTGCATTGGTCTGCATGCTGGATGCATGGGATGTGTACACTGAGTGCATGTCAACTTTGTTCAACAGTCAAAATGTTAGCGTGGTGAAAAAGACTGCAACCACATACAGTGAATAATCGAACTCTAAACAGACAGAATGAGATAATAGCGATGGAAACCACAAAGCTGTGTTCTCGTACAGGCAAAACAGGTCATAACAAGCAGACAGGGGACATCACTGGGGCCCTGGCTCATGGTTTTTAAACTGCTCTTTGCACCATCAGTCTCTCGGCTGTTCATGGACAGTTCTATCTGGTCCTAACGTTTGGCGGGTCTGATAGCGCGTCGAAGTTTTAAGTTGACACGAAGATGAAGTGCAAAGAGGATAAGTATCTCGCCTTGCTCTGCTCCCCTGGCCTTCGTTGGAGTCTCATGAGATCGCAGAGGTCACTAACCACTTCCGATCACCAATTAACGCGTTTCATGAGAGAATTGTTCAACTGGCTGGGCTGCACTTTCAGCTAATCATGCAGCTTGTTGTTACCTTGCTGTTCAGCGAGGGCGGCCCTCTGCCTGCATGTGGCTTTGGCACGCGTGCGAACTACAGTGTCCGTGCTTCAGGCATGACAGTGGCAAAGTGTGACGAACACACAAACTCTCCGTGAACAGGAAGCAGACAGAGTGCCGACCAGATCAACAGCAAGTGGTGAATGCCTTCAGTATGTACAATGGAATTCAAACAGTGAAAGGCAAAGATACTTATCCTCCCATCTCTATATCCCTGGTTGATCTACTAACGATGTTGTTTGTACACATGCCTGTTATGACGTTACAGTGCCACTACGTTGTGTGGACGCCAAAGGCATTTCCAGAAACACGCCATGCCAAAGAGTGGTTAGTGAGTCCCTGCTCATTTCTGTCTACACAAGCACAGACAACACGGAGTCCCGAGTGGAGGAGGGGGGTAGGGAGGATTAGAGGAGGGCACAGGTGGGTGAATTTGACAAGCAGGGTGACGGCAAACTGGACAGAGTTGGACTTTGCGGGCCAATATCGACCTCAGAATTATTGATCGTTTTCGATTCTTTTTCACAAACAACAACAACGATCACCATCACCGCCACTGTTCTCACCGTCAGTGTCGTGGGGACTATGACTCAAAACCGAGCAAAACTACCTTCAAAACCATAATAAAGAATATCATCTTGCCTTTAACTCTCTCTTTACTGTGAATGTGCAGTGACCGTACTTTCAATATGTGGTTCGTTTCAACCTTTCGTGATCTCGAAAACAAGCACCGTTTGCTTGCAGGGTTTTGTCACTGTCTACAGTTCCCATCGTTCTGCTGAAACGCAAACTTTGACCCGTGGGCATTACTTTCAAATCATCGCCCTAAGGGAATATAAACAGATCATGGTCGGTCCTTTTGGCGAACGAAACATTTTACTTACAATAACATACGGCAGGAAACTGTTTACTTACTAGGTCCTCTGGAAACATGAGGTACAAATGTCGAAGCTGTTCTTCGAAAATGCAGTAGAATGTCGGATAAAAAGTTTAGAGAAAGTGAAAAAGGAAAAGAAAAAACAAACAAACCCCACCCCCCAAAAAAAACAAACAACAAAAAAAAAAAAAAACAAACAAACAAAAACAAAAAAAAAAAAACGAAAAAGTTAAAAAATAAAGAAGAGAAAGCAGATGGTAACGTGTACATTACGGTAAGCGACACAGTTCCGTTCTCATGGAAACGGTGGCTATATTGTATCGATAATCTCTGGCCACCTTCACAGTCCTCTGACCGTCTTTGTCGCTTCTCAGCCTCTGGTCACTGCATCGTGTTTCATCTCTCTGGACTGTCCTTCGTTGTTTGTTGTTTGTTTGTTTTTTGTTCAATGTACGCTGTTCACGACTCAGGCGACTGCCGTATCAGAGCTGTTAGCATAATCAAAATCGATTCCCTCATCTTCAACGGGGCTGTACTTCTCACTGGACCAATCACTATCTGAAGAGAAAACCGACATACTACAACAGCGTGTGAATGGTGAGACCCGAAAGGAGGTCGGGAAATAAGTTTCATCCCTACACCATTCCTCAGTCCGTTGAATACTCTGGAAACCTCCCACAGCGTAGAGCAGCTGTGGTTTTCTTAACAGCCACAAGAAATTAGAATTATGAAAATTTCTAACTATTCTATATACATGTATTTGAAAGAAACAGACCTGTGACTTTTTTTTTTTTTTTTTTAAATAAGGCTGTACAGGTTTGCTTTCAGTTTAATCAAGGAAGTGTCCCTGCGTGCAAACAAGTTCTTGCAGGCTCCATGTAGGTTGACTGCCAGAACCCAGTATCTCTCTTATATGTATGTAGATGAGATACTTGAATCAAGCAGTCAATCCTCGTATGCACTCAGCCATGAGACCACAATGCGCAGAGTTCGCGGCTAGATAAGCGAATAAATGAATAATTAAGGAAAAAATGATTAAGGAAATGGGCCAAGACTGCCCTTATGTGACCGATGCGGCAAACCAACGAAGGTATGACCTTCTCCATACAAGAAAGGAGGAAGGCTTACTCTGTTCACGAATAAGATTCGGGAATTTCGGTAACTTGCCTCATGATGGAGGGAGGAAGGGTGACGGGCGGGGAGGGGTGGGGGGGGGGTGGGGGGGTGAGGGATGGGTGTGTGTGTGGAGGGTTAGGGTTCAGAGGTGAGGTCAAGTTTGTTCAGAAAGAAAAAGGGTTAGACAGGTATCAGAAGCCATTCAATGCACGTGCATGCGGACACAAGCAGACAGGCCTAGAGAAGGTGTTACACGCCTGAAATTTGTCCCACCTCACGTCTGTCCCTGGGCATTTTTGTGCTCCCAGTTCTTATAGAACAGAAAGTACTTTACAATAGGAACGAAGAAATGCTGTCTGTGTGTATGTGTGTGTCCGTCTGTCCGTGGTCAAAAAGTGTTCCACTCGTTCCAGACAAAACTTCTGTGCCGATCTTTCTGAAAATTTTTAGGTATGTTCATTATGGGTCACGGATGATGCCCGATGATTTTTTTTTTCATAATAGCGGTTACTAACGGCTATAAATGAAAATTAAAAAAAAATTAAGTCCAATAAGGGAAATAACCCCGCACTCTCGAGTTTTTCTTCCACTAACTGGAAATTGTCTCCCCTCTTTGCTCTTTGTCACTCTACTGGGAGTACGTTTATATGCTTTGCATCTTGTTTTTCGTCTGCATCCTCCTTCTTTCCTTCTGCATTTACTAGTTTCAATTCTTCATGTCAAAATAAAAGTCACTTTGACATTTGGCATACAATACGACAAAAATGTGTCGTTATTGTTATAGTCATTCCCATTATATCATAGCTTGAATAGAAATGTCACTCTCGCTCCAAGAAAATCCAAATCCCGATGTGATTGCGAAGTGACGTTCCGCGTTCTCGACTCCAAGATAAACTTTCCTACCGTACTACCTGCTCAACAGTCACGTGTTGAGTTTTTGTATTGCTGACAATGTTGGGAAACATTCACAATGCTCATTGCTTCTCTGACAGCCAAGGGGTTACTACTTAGGTTCTTTCCTCCCTGACCTTCACACACACACACACACACACACACACACACACACACACTTGCATATGGTCATGTCCGTACACGTGAGAGTAAAAAAAAAGCATTTGATATTTTGTTCAGTCAGATCATGTTACTATTTGTTGTGTCTAGGGGGGGGGAAAGGGGGGGGGGGGAGTTAAAAAAAAAAATCACGGAACTTAACAAGAGAAGATTTGCATTCTGACTTCTCGCCCTCTGGTTTATTTTGACGACAAAAAGCGACATTTAAAACGAAGAAGCTGAATCGGTGACGAGCCTGTTTAGATATGGTCTTGGTTTTTTCCCCCCTGTCTGTTCTCTTTACATTGGTTGGTTGTCCATGTGTCGTGCGACGTCAGTCGCCTTCTTCTGTAATCATGCATGCGATTGGCGGCTGATGAGAGCGCCATTCACCTGTAGCGTCCCCAGAGACAGCTCTAAGGTCAGAGTTCGGGTTACAGCAAAGGTCAGGTTCTTTTTCTTCTTTCTTTGAGTGTCCACCTTCATCGAGTTGAAGACTCTGACACTTTAGTGTGTGTGACCGTTTTTTTTCTCCCGCCATTAAGGCAGCCATACTCCAACTTCGGGGAAGGTGCACGCTATGTGTAACGGTGACGAGCGTCCCATACCAACGGCCAAACTGGCTTTCTCATCCGAAAGTTGGTGATGGGATTTGACGTGTGTGCAAGATGTGAGTGCGTCCACACACGGAACCTCTGTTTATAGTCTCATTCGAAGGACTGTGCGGGGAACCAATGTTAACAGGTACCCCCCCCCCCCCCCCCAACCGAAATTCGAACCCGTAACCTCAGGATCACGAGTCTGGCGCTATACCAACTGAGCTATTCCGTTCCGGTTAGTAATTTAAATACACGAAAACTGCTCTGGTTCTGTGAAAAAAAAAAAAAACAAAACAAAAAATGAATGTCAAAAAGATGATTTTATCCTGATCAGTAAAACAGCTCAATGCCATATGTCAGCAAGGACAGCAGAATTATGCATTGCTTGCGAACGTCTTGTGGTCTGCACGCCATTGGCAGGGCACAAGGATTTGGGAGTGAAAAGTCAAGCAGACGACAGAAAAAAAAAAATGAAGGGTCACGAGGATCGTCGTGTTGCACTATAAAAAGAAGCGGACACTGGATCCGTCTCCGAGTCAGGCACAGTATGGGTCAAGGGCTGGACTTTGCGAGGAACAGGTTTTGGTCATGGCTGATCTGACGGACGACAAAAGCCAGGCGCAGCTCTGAGCGTCATAGAAAATATAGAGCTTTTTGGGGCTACACTGAAAATATAGAGCTTTTTGGGACTACACTGAAAATATAGAGCTTTTTTTTGGGGGGGGGGGGGGGGGGGGGGGTGGGGGGCTACACACAAAAATATAGAGTTTTTTTTGGGCTACACTGAAAATATAGAACGTTTCACATTATCCTGCTACTCACCAAATTCAATATTTATAAATGTAAATACGAAAAGAGTTTATCATCAGCTGAAATCTTGATTGTCTTTTTGAAAGCCAGATATGAAACAGAAAAGTATGCTGCTCTTCTTACCATGTCCCATGGAAATTTTGTGGCACAATGGACTCCATACTTGACGTTATTGGAGAAAAAACACCAGTTGTACATTGTATACAAAGGCTATGACAATGGCAAACTGTTGTTTTTATGTTTTTTTTTTTGTCTGTGTGTTTATTTGTTTTTGTTTGTTTTTTTTTTGTTGCTTATGGTTTTCTGCTTTCTCTTCCTAAACCTTGTTGTAATTTAAAATATTTCTTTTTATTCCTTTGTTAGTTATTGTCTTGTTCATAAATGTTTGTGATTTAATGGTAACTTGTTAATGAATTATGTCCAATCATTTCGTTGTAATGAATCCAGTATGAATATGTCTGTTAGTTATTGTCTTGTTCATAAATGTTTGTGATTTAATGGTAACTTGTTAATGATTATGTCCAATCATTTCGTTGTAATGAATCCAGTATGAATATGTCTTTGTTAGTCACTATCTTGTTCATAAATGTTTGTGATTTGAGGTGCAAACAACTGTGATTACTTGGGAATTAATTATGTCCAATCATTTCGTTGTACTTAATCGAATACGCACTTGTATTTGTGTTCATTATATGTGGTTTGCACTCTCTTAATTTTGAAATAAAAACGTTTTCATTAAAAAAAAAAGAGAAAATATGAGCGTTTTGGGGCTACACTGAAAATATAGAGCTTTTTGGGGCTAGATTGCAAACGTAAACTCGGACCTGTACAATCAGAAACACCTAGAGGAGGGAAGGGGGGGGGGGGGGGGGGGGGGGGGGGGGGGGGGGGGGGGACAAAGCAAGCTTATTTGTACATTTGGAGAGTAACATTTTCGATAGTTCTTTCCGTCAGTCAGGTGACCTTACTATTTTTGGCATTTATGGGGAAAATGGCTGAACGTAAATCGAAAGAACTAATTCCGTTTTGACCTCTAATCTTTTAAAGACCCGCGTTTATCTTTTTCATATTGGAGATGGAGTGGCTTTTACCCGTCAAGAAGATGAATTAGAAACTAGATTGTGTAAACTTCGTCTTTTTTCCATCTGTCTGTCTGTCTGTCTTGTCTGCCTGCCTGCCTGCCTGTCTGTCTGTCTGTCTGTCTGTCTCTCTCTCCTTATATTTTACTTCTTTTTGATGATATGGATTTTTAAGGGAGGAAACTGAATCATAAATTAGATCGTTTAAACTTCGTCTCCCCACCCCCCTCTCTTTCTCTTTCTTTCTGATGAAGTCTTTGTAGAAGCTTAATTAGAAATCAGATAGTTTAAACAGTCTTTTTTCATCTCTCTCTCTCTCTCTCTCTCTCTCTCTCTCTCTCTCTCTCTCTCTCACACACACACACGGGTGGAGCCCTTTCTCAATGCTTATAAACAAAAAGAATGTGTGTGATATGGTGATGGAAGATTTCATATAAAATTTTGATTCTTGCATCGTTATGGATACTTTTCTGAATTGGAACGCCATATACCCCCCCCCCCCCTTAAAAATAACTGTGTGTGTGTGTGTGTGTGTGTGTGTGTGTGTGTGTGTGTGTGTGTGTGTGTGTGTGTGTTTGCTGCTAGTGAAAGATTTTATATTAATAATCTCTTCTTCTTTCGCGTACGCAGGCTGATACTCCTGCGGACACTCCCTGTACAGACAGGCAGGTATTAATCCCATCCGCCCAACAAAGGGAATGGAGTTTTGTGTGCATGACCGTTTTTTTTATCCCGCCATCAAGGCAGCCATACTCCATCTTCGGGGAAGGTACATGCTACGTTTAACAAGTCATCCATACCAACGGCCAAACTGGCCTTCTCTTCCGCAAGTTGGTGATGGGATTTTACGTGTGTGTAAGATGTTATGAGTGCGTGCACACACGGAACCTCGGTTTATAGTCTCATTCGAAGGACTGTATGGGAAAGGAGTCAGAACCAATGTTAACTCCGAACCAATGTTAACGCCCGAGGGAAAAATCCCCCTGTACGGAAACGGCCCGTCGGAGATTCGAACCCGCAACCCTTGGATTACGAGTCCGGCGCTCTACCAAACTGAACTATTCAGGCCCCATTTATAATCTATCCCTCACATTTTTCGTTCCCGTTCTCTCTCTCTCTCTCTCTCTCTCTCTCTCTCTGCGTGCATATTTAGCGCGCGCGCGCGCGCGCGCGCGTGTGTGTTTTGACGTAAAATATTCGCTGTATTAGATCGTGCAAACACAAGGGACAGAAGTCTTGGAATTACCAGCAGGATCAAAGCCACACACCGCTGGTCCGACTGTAATTTAGACACTGGGTTTTAAGCACAGCCTTCTTTCCAGAGAGTAAAATTCAACGCTCAATATTATCGTCAACCCCTCTTCAAAGAAGGGTAAAACAAACTAAGGGAA
Source organism: Conus betulinus (assembly GCA_016801955.1). Taxonomy (NCBI): domain Eukaryota; kingdom Metazoa; phylum Mollusca; class Gastropoda; order Neogastropoda; family Conidae; genus Conus; species Conus betulinus. The sequence goes on along the minus strand of JADBJO010001064.1, from coordinate 268,158 downwards.
GAAAAACATCAGGCCCGTCTAAATTCAGTTTTCAGGTTAAATGTTAACCATTTTAGTACATGGAATTCTTCTTCGCCTTAAAAAAAAACAAACAAAAAAAAAACCAACTCAGTTTGTTCCCCGCTGAATTTATCGACTTTTTTTTTTTTTCTGATGTGGGTCCTAAACACCAATTGAGTTTTTCAGGGTACAGTATACAAGTTAAACCAGAAGAACAAATACGTTTAACTGACCTACGGAATCGAACTTACTGCTGACCTCAGAAGATACCCTTTCAGACCATACCCTTTCAGAACATACCCTTATTTTTTTTTGTTTTGTTTTGTTTTTACGGTTATGGGACAAATCTTGGGCGGGATCATTTCCAGCGTGTTAAGAAAGGAAGACAAGACAGCGGGGACAGTGGGGGAGTGTGGGGGGGGGGGGGGGGGGGGGGGGGAAGGGAGGGAGGAGAGAGAGAGGGAGGGAGGGGGAGAGAGGATGCAAACACTCCGTGCTGTGTGTACCGATTTCACAGAAAGTGCCGTGGAACCCTTGCCGGCACTCACACAACCCGTAGTCACTGCACGTGCCTCCGTGACGACACTCCTCCAGGCATAGTGACGCCGTCTCTGTGACGTCATTTTCATTTTTTTTTTTTGGGGGGGGGGGGGGTTCGTTTTCGTTTTCTCCTTTAAAGCATTTCATGTTCGTGGCTTTCAAACGATAACACTGAATTTGGAAACAAAGAATTCAAAATAGGACTTTGAACTTTGCTATGCGAGTAACAACCAAGATGTTGCAAATGCCATATCATAGTATAACAGAACATATTATAGTATACGCCTCATTCCTTGAGACAAAGCAGTGCTAAGCTACGTAACGACGATACTGAGTTAGTGATACGAAAAAGCGACATAACTTGGTGCTTGTTTAAAACATTGTCAAAAAAAAAAAAAAAAAAGGTTAAGAGGAGGTTAAAAGGAGTGAATTTAAAATACATAGTTTACTGTAAAATAACTCGCTTTACAATTACACACACACACACACACACACACACACATGCTCGCAAACTCTCTCTGTCTTCCTGTCTTACTTACACACACACACACACACACACACACACACACACACACACACACACACACATGCTCGCAAACTCTGTCTCTTCCTGTCTTACACACACACACACACACACACACACACACACACACACACACACACACACACACACACGCATGCACACACGTAGAGTCCAAACTCACCAAAGACGACACATTCTTTGCGCAGTTTGAACATGATGGGCGTGCCCTGCAGGGGCTGGTGGTAGCGGTTGTAGATGGTGAGCCCGACCACCAGTGAGGCCACGCCCTTCTCCTTGCCCTTGCAGGGAATCATGATCTGGAACACTGCAGCACGTCACACTCCAGTGACCACATTTGTCATATGACCAGCACGCACGCGTGCACGCACACAGACAGACAGACAGACAGACAGACAGACACACACACACACACACACACACACACACACACACACACACACACACACTGAATGTAAAATTCCAGACGCCTCCACACACACACACACACACACACACACACACACACACACACACACACACACACATCGAGAGTAAAAAACCCCCACGCCTCCACACACACACACACACACACACACACACACACACACACACACACACACATCGAGAGGAAAAATCACAACGCGCGCTCACACACACACACACACACACACACACACACACACACACACACACACACACACACACATCGAGAGGAAAAATCACAACGCGCGCTCACACACACACACACACACACACACACACACACACACACACACACACACACACACACACGTCGAGAGTAAAAATCCAACGTCTTTCCTAACGAAGAGGAAGATACAATATTTGGTATGCATGGAAAGAGTGGAGACAGAGGGTGGGAGTTTCGAGGAGGAGGGGGCGGGGGGGTTGGGGTGGGGAGATTATAGCTGAAGACAATTTGAAATGTTTTTTAATTTGACCTGTATTTTTTGTGACGACAATATTGATCTTGTTCGTTTCGAAGACGAAATGGGTTTCAAATGGAATGAAGGTTAAGAAGAAAATCGTTTTAACTTCTTCTTTGTTTCGTCATTTCTGTTTAGTTCGTGTTTTTGTCTGTTTGCACTAAGCGAACACACTTATATGAAAACAAAAACATGCATCTTTTAAGACGTGGCCACACACCGATGATAGCAGATTTTTATTAAGGAATAACGCTTAGATTATGAATTGTGCCCACATTTATAACTTCTCAAAAACTGACGGACAGCTTTTCTTTAACGAAATAAAAAAGATCATTTCCTATGGAGGCAAAGCCAATAAACGGCTTTGGTTTGGAGAGAATTTTTACTTAGGTTTTCCTGTCAAACAAGTGGAGATGCACAATTAGGGGAGGAGAACTCGAAACAGATGGCGTCATATCCGAGTTTATCGGGAAAAGAAAAATCCAGGTACTCAAAGCCTGATTTTCAGGTCCTGCCTGGCATATACATATCCGTGGCGTTTTATGTTGCATATAATATGCAAGATGACATAGGGAGTTGCTTCACATATTTCCCATCGAATAATGAATGAGTCGAGTAATGAGTCGACACGCGTCCAGTACTTCATGACATCTGATGGAAACGTAAGAAGGATACAGTGGCGGCGGGAAATGGAGGGGCTGGGAGGCAGGGGGCACTGCCCCCCCCCTCCCCCCGACTCCCCTCAGAAGATATTGAAGGCTTTTACAGGCATCCGGAAGATGAGAGAACATTCCCTCTTTTGTAAACATTTGGAGGGCGAGTTCTCCCAGACCTCCCCTCCCCCCCTCCATTTTTATGAAAAGTTCATAGGTGAGCCCTCCCTCCCCTCCCCTCCCGTCCCACACACATCCACATTCTTAACCGCTTTTACAACAAAAAAAAAAAAAAAAGGTCTTTAGTGATAGGTCTAGTTGCAAAGTGAGACGACTGCAGGTGGAAATCTAAACAAATCTTAAATAAATGTTAGCGAACCGCCAAGCGAACCGTGGACAAACGAGTCACAAGAAGAAACACGATGCGTTTCGACCTCTTAGGTCTTCGTCAGGCAAGACACAAACAATTAGGACAATGAAAATGAACGAATGTTTCCACTTATCTTAGAGCTCTTCAGCACAAGGCAGGCAGGCGTTCTAAAGAGATCTAAGCTAAGAGAAAAAATTCGTTCATTTTCATTGTCCTATTTCTTTGTGTCTTGCCTGAAGAAGACCTAAGAGGTTGAAACGCGTCGTGTTTTGTCTTGTCACTCGTTTGTCCACGTTTCTCTTGGCGGTTCGCTGACATTTATTTAAGATTTCTTTAGTGACAGCTTGTCAGTTTCAGTTCAAGCTGCCCATCTCCTTTCCCCCCCCCCCTTCGCCCGTCCACCCCCCCCCCCCGTCCACCCCACCCTTGCCTCCCGTCCGTTGGAAAATGTCTTCGGACACCGCGGAGATTGGGATAACAGTGCAGAATCGCGCCAACAACGCCGACAAAAGAGGTCAGGCAAAGAGTTCACTCACGTGACGTGTCACGTGTTAACATTGAATGTCAACAACACGGCAGCCCCTCAGGTCGCAGTGAACACTCAGATGGCATTCAGATACTGCCAGTTTGGACTCCGCCCCCCCCCCCCCCCCCCCACTCCCGAGTCCCACCCAACATAAAGAAATAGCCATGTGCGATGCTCATCTTAATGTGTTGTCGTTCTGGTGGTATAAATGTAGAGTTAGAAAAAAAAAATCCTCTCTCTACTTATTCCGGAATGGTTACCCCGTTTGCCGCATTGCTATTGATGGATGTAAACCATACACAGCCTATAATCCAGTGGCTGTGTGCATTGTTGCATGGCCATTCTGTTTCAGTCAGAAGTATCGGGAGAAAAAAAATCCTAGTGACCTCCCTTCGACCCTGATTTCCCGTTAAAAATGACACTCCTTTCCTTATCTCTGTTTGTAGGTGTAAAAAGTTAAGTTTATATTTTTGTTGTTGTTCCACAGAAGAGATTTTCACTGGAAGTGAAGAAACCCTGTTGAAGTTAGCCAGATTCCTCAATATTTGAAGCAATTCACAGCCTATAATCCAGTGGCTGTGTGCATTGTTGCATGATCATTCTGTTTCAGTCAGAACAGTTCATTGCAGCCGGACATATCCATCTGTAACTGCATAGTCTCCCCTTTTGTGATCTTGTCACGCTTACTTCCCTTTTTTTCGGTTTCACTCATGTACCCGCAAGGAGATTTAAAAACAAAAATGAAATATCGTAATTTTTAATTCAAGCGAGGAGAAAGTGTGGGGAGTACAGAGGAACTTTATGTCTTGACTAAGGGGAATGTGTGGGGAGTACAGAGGAACTTTATGTCTTGACTAAGGGGAATGTGTGGGGGAGTACAGATGAACTTTACATCTTTACTAAGGGGAACGTGTGGGGAGTACAGATGAACTTTACGTCTTTACTAAGGGGAATGTGTGGGGAGTACAGAGGAATTTTGTCTTGACTAAGGGGAATGTGTGGGAAGTACAGATGAACTTATGTCTTGACTATGGGGAAATGTGACTATGGGTGGTAGTACATGCACTTACATCTTACTAAGAGGAATGTGGGGGAAGTACAAATGAACTTTACATCTTTACTAAGAGGAATGTGTGGGGAGTGCATATTAACTTTACATCTTTACTAAGGGGAATGTGTGGGGAATACAGATGAACTTTATGTCTGGACTAAGTAGAACGTGTGGGGAGTACGGATGAACTTTATGTCTGGACGAAGTTGAACGTGTGTGGGGAGTACAGATGAACTTTACATCTTTACTAAGGGGAACGTGTGGGGAGTACAGATGAACTTTATGTCTGGACTGAGGGGAATGTGTGGGGAGTACAGATGAACTTTATGTCTGGACTGAGGGGAATGTGTGGGGAGTACAGATGAACTTTATGTCTGGACTGAGGGGAATGTGTGGGGTACAGATGAACTTTGTCTGGACTAAGGGGAATGTGTGGGGAGTACAGATGAACTTTACATCTTTACTAAAGGGATGTGCGGGGAGTACAGATGAAATGTGTGTGTGTGTGTGTGTGTGTGTGTGTGTGTGTGTGTGTGTGTGTGTGTGTGTGTGTGTGAGGCGCGGGGGTGGGGGGGGGGGGGGGGGGGTGTACAGATAAACCTATGTCTGGACTACTCGCGTTCTTTCGAGAGTGAATTGGCAGGTATATAAGCCGGGCACAGCAAAGAACTGAATGAACATTGAGGACGTAAAATATCGCGGTTTTTTCCCACTCTCCATGGCAATTTTTGCACGCGCAAAAGCAGTCGGACCATCGCATAGAAACAAAGTGCTTGATCCAAACATAGACTGTGCTCGGACTTGATGCTGCATACCTATTGGAGTGACATTTGAAATACGAATCACAGCGCAGCGGCCTTTTTTCTGCGTTTGTGGCTCTGACTCATTTCCTTGAGTTCTTCGTGTTGGTTTCTCCGTGTTTCCATCTCTTCTTCCAGCCTAACCCTCTTCTCTTCCCCACCCCCACCCTTCCCCCCCACCCCCCACTCCCCAGCCGTGTGGGTGCCACGGCGTAGCAGATGTTACAGCGCCACATCAGATAACGGATATGGGTCAGCCCGCGCACTGTGACACTCCTTGGAGAAAAAACTGAAATCGCAGACACTGATTGGTAGTGGAAAAGGTGGAGAAAGCTTTTAAAACGCACCCCCCCCCCCCCCCACACACACACACAAGAAGAAACCGGCATTCACGCTATATCAAGTCAGAGTAGTCCAAATGCGCAGCAGCGCGCGGAATTAAATGACTGTTGTCAAAAACTTAATCTTGGCAATACGGGCACACCTCTCCCACCACACCACACTTTTTCTGCTCTTGCTCGAAATTCCCTTTCCCTCTCCCGACAATACGTTCATGCGCTAGCTTTTTTGGGGGGGGGTTTGTTTGTTGTTTTTTTTTTACACGCTGAAGGTGGAGAGACTGTATTGCCCCACCGGTGGTGGTGAGTGGTGGAGTGGTGGCGGAGTGAGATACGTATCGTCTGTGAAAGCTTTTAACAGCTAATTGCGTTTGGGGAGGGCGCCGGGCGCCAACAAAAGCAGGGCGGATGATACCTGGATGGCACCGATTTGAACTGCGGCTCTGCTTTGCTCTCTAGACTAGCACCAGGTACGGTTTTCTACTATGGATGAAGAACACACACACACACACACACACACACACACACACACACACACACACACACACACGCACGCACACACACACACACACACACACACACACACACACGCACATACACACACGCACACACACACACGCACACACACACACACACACACACACACACGCACACACACACACACGCACACACGCACACACACACACACACACATACACAAGATAAAGAAAGAAGCGTGTTGAAAGGCAATGGGTGGGCAGAAGGGTACAGAGAGATAGATAGATATACCTGAGATGACAGAGCAAAACAACACCGGACCAAACCAAACATAGTCAAAGCCCTGTGAAAATAGGATAGGAGTTTGGCGGGGGTGGGGGTGGGGGGGGGTGGGGGATTAAGCACACACAAAAAAAAATCCCCCCCCCCAAATTAAAACACACACACACATTCTAAAGAGCGCGCGCGCGCGCGCGCGCGCGCGCGCGCGCGCGCGCGAGAGAGAGAGAGAGAGAGAGAGAGAGAGAGAGAGGAGAGAGAGAGAGAGAGAGAGAGAGAGAGAGAGAATCGAGTTACCGTGCACCCCATTTACTCATTAAAAAAAGAAAAAAAAAAGAAATGTAAACAGCCCTGAATCAATAAGGTCAAGGCATGGTGTTTTTCTGCCTAGCCGACCACGGACCCCACCCACACTCAGGCTGCACATTGATTTAATCAAAGCACTACGCCGTCAGAGGTTCCATCATCTCCATTGTGTCCTGCCCTACCACATGTAAGACAGTTCCTTTGGTGTTAGTCCACGTGTGCAGGTAGTTAATACATGTTGAATTGAGGTATCAATTATGTGGTGTTAGTCCATGTGTGCAGGAAGTTAATATAATTATGTTGAATTGAGGTAGCAATTATGTGGTGTTAGTCCACGTGTGCAGGAAATTAATATAATTATGTTGAATTGAGGTAGCAATTATTTGGTGTTAGTCCATGTGTGCAAGAAGTTAATCTATGTTGAATTGATGTAGCAATCATTCTTAGAGCTATCTACACAGACACTAGACAATCTCGTGAGGGGAGGAGGGGTTCGAACTGGAAAGAATGGAGAGGGGGGGGGGGGGGGGAGGAAGGACGGAGGGGGGGGGGGGGGGGGTGTGTGTAGGTAGGTAGGGTTGGGGAGGTAAATGGAGGGGGGGGGGGTGTCGTCTGATACTTGCGCCCTCCCCAAAACCACGGACTAGTCATTGGGCATTCTTCACAGAACGAGGCAATAGCGGTTTGGGATGTTCTGGATCACTTGGTCAGGTAGAAACCGCACTACGTCATCGGAGGGATACAAGGTGTAGAGGAATCAGCGGAAGAATTCAAGGTATAGAGGAATAATCTGATGAACTCCCCATATATTAGTAATAATGAAGAATACAATAATGTCAGTAACGCCAATTACGTCCTGAACGATTCAGTTCCAACGTCAAATAGGCCCAGAAGGAAAAGTCCAACGTCAATAATTCCCTGTGGGAAAGCTTTCATTCCGACGTCAGTTACACCCTGTACGAAAGAATCTTTTCAAATGTCCGAGGGAAAAGTCCAGTTACAAGGTCAATTACGCCCTACAGGAAATGTTCACTCACAATGTCAGTTACGCTCTGTAGGAAAGGTTTAATAGCAAAGTAGATTACGCCCAGTAGAACAGGTTCCATTACAACGCTAATTATAATTTGAAAGAAAGACTCATTACAATATCAATTACGCCATGTAGGAAAGGTTCCATTCAAATGTCAAATAGATCCTGTAAGAACAATTTCAATGACAACGTCAATCACACTCCGGTAGGAAAAGTTTCAATTCCAATGTCAATTGCGTGCGCGTGCGCGCATGTGTGTGTGTGCGTGCGTGCGTGCGTGCGTGCGTGCGTGTGTGTGTGTGTGTGTGTGTGTGTGTGTGTGTGTGTGTGTGTGTGTGTGTGTGTGTTTGAGTGAGTGAGTGTGTCAGTGTGTGTGTGTGTGTGTGTGTGTGTGTGTGTGTGTGTGTGTGTGTGTGTTTCCAACACTAGACGTTACACTTAGACACAGCGAGGAAAGTATTCCAAGTAAACAACGAACCAACCAAACTCAAAACCCACAAGAGCAAACAAACGAACAAACAAAAACACACACAGATTCTTTTGCGAGGCCAAGCACACGAACACTGATTGATTAATAAAGTTCCAGTATCGATGTTTGTCCAGATGTCAATGTCAAACTCGGACATGCAAATTTCGATCCTTGAATTGCTGACAAGGATGACGACTCCTTGTGAAACTGGCCTAAGGCGAAAAAAGGGGCATATCAGTACAAACATTTACGTTTCGTCTTTGACAAACTCTAGCAGGATCAATACCTCAGACAGGTAAACTTATATAAAAAAAAAAAGCTTGCTCAAATTTTCTTTATTCATGATTTATAAAATAAGGGGATCTATACATCATTGAACTTTAAAGGATTCACATGATTAGCACAACATTAAGCCCGTGGGAAAAACCCAACAACAGTTACATGATTAGCATATTGTTAAGTCGTGAAAAAAAAAAAAACTGCATAAAAAACAAAAAACCCGCCAGGCAAGAAAAGGCTAACATACAATATGCAAATGAATGTATTTCTTGCACACATACGCGCAAGCGTGCGCGCGAACACACAAACAATTATAGACCTATTGCTCTAACATCACACGCAGGGAAGCTGCTAGAAAAGATAGTTCTAAATAGATTAATTCATTACTGTGATAAAAGAAGAGTTATTCCCACTAACCAAGCTGGTTTTAGGAAGGGGAGAAGTACAGTTGACCATTTAGTTAAAAACTGACTACGCAGATTAAGCATCAGTTTGCTCGTAGGAAAAATATACTGGCCACATTCTTTGATATAAAGAAAGCCTACGATCACGTGTGGCATGATAGATTACTATACAAACTAAAAAGTATTGGTCTTTTTCTGGAAATATATATGGTTATATTAAGAACTTTTTATCTGAAAGAAGCATGCAGACAAATGTTGGCAACAAGTATTCCACACTACGATTTCCCTAAAATGGGAATCCCACAGGGGTCAGTTATTGCCCCTTATTTATTCAATATTTTTTGCTCTATGATTTGCCACAGTCTGTATCGAATAATGTTGTCCTAGTACAATATGCAGATGACATAGTTATGTGGATGAAAGTTACTATGAAAAGGAAAACTCCCAAAAGACAGCTTAACTATTTAAAAAATTATATCAACTGGAACTCGATAAACTAAGTAACTACATGAAGGAGAATGGATTAATGCTATCACCGGAAAAAAAACAAATCTTCTACTTTTTAATAGTGGGCCAGATCCACCAGAATTACCCATTTTTCAAATAAATGGCGAGACTATAGCATACAAACAAATGGTGAAATTTCTCGGAGTATACATTACTTCAAAATTGTCGTGGAATTATCATATACAATATTTATTAACAAAGGCTCGAAAAAGCTTTAACTTTTTAAAAGTTATACAGAAACAAAACTGGGGCCAAGATGCTGCTATGTACTGAAACAGCTTGCATTGTCACTGATACGTTCTAGACTCTCTTACGGGCAGGAAGCCTTTTTCAGTGCTCCGAAAAGTTTACTTAATAAGATGCAAAGTTTGGATTGCAAAGCTTTCAAACTGGCTCTTGGTGTGCCGTATCATGCATCATCTTTGGGAACATATAACGAAGTAGGAGTATTACCATTAGATGAACATCGACGGCTTGCTGTTGCAAAATATGTCCTACGAATTTCAACACGTGACAGCAACGTTGAGAACGAAGTCAGTTTGAGATCTGACATTAGCTTCCCAAAAAGGCAAAATCAATTTTTTCACTCACAACTATTGGAACTTTCACTTCAGATCTGTTCAGTGAGTCAAAAGTTAACTTCAACGATATAAATCGACCTAAACTTCCCGCATCTCCCAGCCCGCCATGGGAACTTAAAAAGAGCATCATTTGATATAAGCCATACGTCGATGAAAAAAAGTGACAATGAAAACCTGATAGGCCAAATAGTAAAAGAGTATATTGAAAATTCGTATCCCTTTCATCTTAAAATTTATACAGATGGGTCTCTTTTGGATACCAAAGAAGCAGGTGCTGCATTTACAATTCCTTCATTGAAAATTGAAAAATCTTATTATCTTGGAAAAAAAAAGATCTATTTTTACAGCAGAACTAACTGCCATTCTAATGGCTTTGTATTTTCTACTTGACTTTTCAAATCCAATATTCCAAATCCTCTTTTGTGTCGATTCAAAGGCGGTTTTTTATTCGCCCTAAGTAAAACAAACCCTATAGTAAGACAAGATCTGATTACAGATATTCATCACCTAATACATTTCTTGATTATTAGGGGTACAAGAATTAGTTTCTGTTGGGTTCCTTCTCATTGTGGGATCAGTTTAATGAGAGAGTAGACAGAGCAGCAAAACGGGGAGCGAAAAATACTAGCGGGTCGGAGGTTATCAGTATCCCATTGTCTGTCCATGAGGGATACAGTCTTCTAGAAAATGCATGCTGGAAACATTTTAGGAAAAAAAAAAACATCGGGATGTTCTCTCTTGATACACGCATAAACCAGCTATTAAACTTTGACACACTTCATTCTTTTTATCAATGTAGTTTGCCGTTTTCTCGGATCATAATTTCGCTAATATATAAGATCAAACTAAATGCTTTTAAGACAAAGTTTTGCAAAAATATATAACGTGCCTTTGTGGTGAAATGATAACTAATTCCCACATACTTTTCCACTGCAAGCAGTTAAAACCTCATCTACCACCTCTGCCTAATTGTTCTATGGATACAGTTGTAACCGATTTATCACTAATGTGTAAAATTGCTGTTTCATTGCATCAAAGTCCTATTTTTTCTGTTTTGTTTTGTGTAAAATGGGAACTGGTGTTTTAGTAACGTCCTTGTTATGACCGGTTATTCTTCGATGTTTTATAGTTAGTTATCCATTTTTTTGCTGTTGCTGTTAATGTTATTCTTATAGATTAGGTTCGTCTAATACATACAGACACTGATACAGACACTGATACAGACAGACAGACAGACAGACAGACAGACAGACAGACACACACACACACACACACACACACACACACACACACACATTTTTTTCAGCCAGGCACGAATCACATCCTTTTCTACATATCCTTTTCACCCTGCAGCCCAATAAATTCCCACAATCCGGGGAACGTCTCAATACAAGCACAAACACAATCTCCGGGGAACGTCTCAATACAAGCACAAACACAATCTCAGGAGGAAGGAAACCGCCAAGAGAGCAAGGAGAGGGCCCACAGCGCAAGAAAAACACGTGCCCGGGAAGAGAAAAACATCGTAAATTTTTTTCCCCACCCTTTCCCTCCCCATACTTCTACCCCCTCTCCCCTCCCCTGCCTCAGCAACTGTTGCGAAAGACGACCCACTGCAAATAATCCCTGCTGTCAACATGGCTCCCCAGCGGGCCGCCCGTGCCCAACCCTCCGTGGGAGACCCAGCCAGGCTGTCGACGGAATGTGTGGAACAAACATCGCAACGCAGCGACGTCAAATACGATACAGTACAGAGCAGTACAATACAACATAGAACAACAGTATGCAATGCAAAACGATAAAACATACTGTAATACTAAACAGTACAATGCTACGGAATTTTAAGCGGAACAGTACCAACAGTACCACACACACACACACACACACACACACACACACACACACACACACACACACACACACACACACACACACACACACACACACACAGACTAAACTACGCAATACAAAAAACTACAAAGTACAATGCTATTCAAAACTGTACTATACATTGGGATGCTTAGAACACACACACTGTACGATGTAATGGAAGACAAAGTACAATAATGCAACACCAAATAGATACGGTACAAAGCAATACAGCACAAAACAGCGCACATGCAAAAACCGGATAATACAATGCCACATAATGTAGTATAGAATCATGTGATGCAACACACAGTACAGAGATTACAGCACGATTCATAATTTATTGGGAATCTTAAATAAATGTTAGCAAATCGCCAAGAGAAACGTAGACAAACGAGTCATAAGACTAAACACGACGCGTTTCGACCTCTTAGGTCTTCTTCAGGCAAGACACAAACAAATAGGACAATGAAAATGAACGAATTTTTCACTTAGATCTCTTCAGCGCAAGGTTGGCAGGCGTTGATGAAAACGAGGCTGTGTGCGTTCTTAACGTTGATTGAAAACGAGAACATGGTAACATGATATGATACAATGCACTATGTTACAAAACAATACACTATAACACGATACAAAACAACGCCACACAATATTATGCGTTCGTTTTCAACACAACAGAGTACAGAACAACAAAGCACAATGTGGTGTCATATAAATCTGGACAATACCACACGATGCGATGCGATACAGAGCAATCATGATAGAGAATGACACCTGTGCATCTATATAGTTCAACGAATATAACGACAAACTAAACTGCAACAAGATGCAGCCGTTAGTAACGGCTATTCTGGTAAACATCCGTGACCCATAGTGAACATACTTACAAATTTTCAGAAAGATCGGCGGCCTAGTACTTTCTGAGATATTCCATAAAGAAGAAAAACCGTTATGGGCGTTATAGCCGTTAGTGATGGATATAACGGTTAAATAAATCATCGGGCATCATCCGTGACCCATAATGAACATCCCTCCAAATTTTCAGAAAGATCGGCCCAGTAGTTTTGTCTGGAGCGAGTGGAGCACATTTTGACCACAGACAGACAGACAGCATTTCTTCGTTCCCATTCTAAAGTACTCCCTGTCCTATATGAACTGGGAGTACAAAAACGAAAGTGAGAACACAATTTTAGGGAGATATATCCTAAATGTTAAACCCTTCACTAGCAGCTGATGGGAACCATCGTAATCCAACAGACAGATCCATTCATATTAATGTTAGGTTTAAGGTTTTGTTGCAGGGAAGCTCCGAACAGGAACGTGAACCCCCCTCCCCCTCCCCCCCCCCCTCCGTCCCCGCCTTGCCTTGCCTTGAAAGTTAAGGACTTCCGAGCGAAGAGCTCGGTGAAAAGTAGTTCCCTCATTCATCTGCACCCCACCACGACAAGACAAGAACCCCAAAGAGCCACCCACTAGTCAAGTCCAAGTCCGACCACCCTGTTCTCAGATGCAAATCACCCCCTTCGTGAATAGGACTCTCAGACGCCAGCTTCTCGGTGTCCAAGATGCTGGCTAGGGCCATTATCACCATCGCCATCATTGACCTCCCCCCCCCTCCACCCTTCCACCTCGCCACACCCTACCCCCCCCCCGTCCCCCCCCCCATCCCACATTCACGTTCCCCTGTGGTCGTCAATACTCGGGGATAGTCATCGGTCATTTAGTCGTTCGTCCCTTCATTTCTCGATTCTTTAGAAGTTGGAGGACGTGGATACTAAAGGTGGGGGGGGGGGGGGGGGGGGGAGCAAGGGAAAGGTGGTGAGAAGGGGGTGGGGTAGGGGTGGGGGGGGGGGTAAGGGAGGAGGAGGAGCAGAGAGAGGGGGGTCAAGTGACCATTGATGAATAATGTATAGAGGCATTCAGCTTCATGACTGCGGTTCTCTGATCGTGTCCGAGGCTTCTTCACTCCGATTGTGGTGGGTTGAGGTGGTGGTGGTGGTGTGTTTGGGGGGGGGGATGGGGTGGGAGGGGAATGAGAAGAGGGGGAGGGGGAGAGGAGCGGACAGAGAGAGAGAGAGAGAGAGAGAGAGAGAGAGAGAGAGAGAGAGAGAGGAGAGAGAGCCGAAAAATTGGTGGTGTGTTTAGAGGGAGGGTGAGAGCGCGCATACACACATACACCTATTTACACGAACATACTTACACACACTTACACATTCTTACACGTAATCAAACACAGCGACACAAACACAGAAAGATAGTGAGACAGACAAACAGACAGACAGACATAAACACACACGTACGCGCACACACACACACACACACACACACACACACACACACACACGCACGTACACACACAGACAAGCACACACATACATCCCAGCACCAACATCCTGCTCTAGAACAAACGATGACGTCGTGTTCAAATGATACTGTTTATAAACCAGCCGACCAAACAAGGCAGTTTAGGGCTGGACAATGCGCCAGTATCCAGTTAGTCGAAGCCAAAAAAAAGCATAGCCATGTGAATTCTGCTGTAAACAGTCGTCCCAAGCCATCAGACCATTTCGATTCTTTGCAGTAGCTCTTCTGTTCAAAGCTAGAAGAATATAGCCTTACCATCTCTTTGGAGTCAGCCATCAATGCCAGACTCGTCGTAGAACAGTACCCCGTGAACTTTCTGCCATAGCAGTCGCTTCCAAGCCAATAGAACATTGACTTGTGAGCTCTCTAGTAACCCTTGGTTGCAAATCAGTGGAACATAGCCTGTTGAACTTTCTGCAGTAACCATCATTTCCAAACTCACTGAATATAACCCAGTGAACTTTCTGCGATAACCATCAGTTCCAAACTCAAAGAATATATCCCTGTGTGAATTTTCTGCGATCACCATCAGTTCCAAACTCAAAGAATATATCCCTGTGAACTTTCTGCGATAACCACTAGTTCCAAACTCAAAGAACATAGCCCTGTGGACTTTCTGCGATAACCATCAATTCCAAAACTCACAGAACATAGCCCTGTGAATTTCTGCGGTAACTATCAGTTCCAAACTCACAGAACATAGCCCTGTGGACTTTCTGCGATAACCATCAATTCCAAACTCACAGAACACAGCCCTGTGAACTTTCTGCGATAACCCCGTCAGTTTCAGTGGAATACAGTAGTGCCCACCTCCCTCCTGCCCCTCTCCCCTTCCTACCGATCCCTGTTTGACTGTTCGCGGTCACCCATGAGTGCAAAAGCCAGCAGAACCTAACCTTAAAACGGGCAACGCATGCAACTAGGCCCATTTATTTTTAGACACGTTTTCTGACAGACTGGGAGCATCTTGCCATGAAGATGTTACCGTTGAACCTGTGTGACAAAACAGTCTGCGATAAGACTGATGGATGAGAGAGAGAGAGAGAGAGAGAGAGAGAGAGAGAGATCAGCCATTTTAATCTCAAGAGAGAGAGAGAGAGAGAGAGAGAGAGAGAGAGAGAGAGAGAGAGAGAGAGAGAGATCAACCATTCTAATCTCAAGAGACAGACAGAAATCCCATGCTCACACACCCTTGAACTTTTTTTAGCTGGAAAGGCATGACGAACTCCTCCGACGATTACGTATGTCGCTCTACGTACCTTTCAGCGCTAGGGTTGACCGGTACACACAGCGCTGTTGTTTTCGATGTTTGTTCTTTTATTTTACTTTCAGAGAGCCATGAACATCACGATGAAGATCATTGGATAGGATACGTTGAAAAAAAAAACAACGTGTCTTTGTCTTTGATTCACCTGGGTGATTGAAATAGGTATTGTCTCCGGGAATTGCTTCTTATTGTATAACAATGCTTCTTTTGCCACAAGGTTAGAAATAGAGCAAAGTTCTATAACAAAATGGTTGTGGGAACAGCGACTCGTCAGAAGCTTACCGTGTGCAGGGTATGGTATACAGAAGGCAGAGCTCATCGCTCTACTTCCACCGCCTTTGCCTTCCCCTGACTTGAATCAAGTACCAATTTTTCTTCTGATGAACATGGAAGGATTTCAAGTTGTAACAATGCCACCCATTGAGTGGTTCGAACTTCTGATTGTCAGTTCCGCAGACAAATCTGGCCATCTGACTGCGGGCCCTTCTTTTTCTTCCTTTGGCCGAATCCCTCTAACAAATGAGGGCATGAGGTGTAGGATCAGTTTGTGTCTCATGAATTTCAGTCTACCATATCCCAATTCAGCAAAATGTTAGCCCTCAGTTTGAATTATCATGAAATCGTGGGTCAAGGCGACATTTTCCCGTGGGATTCCTAGCACATGTTGCACAGCATATAAACCTACCGGAGGATATGTGGATGATTCTTCACCATTTCCTTCAACACGAACATCAGTAGTCTCTAACCTGACGTTAGACCTACTGATGTTCGTGTTGAAGGGAATGGTGACCTACCAAAGAGGAGAAAAAACTGCAGACCAGCAATATCAGCGTCTGGAACAGGACTGCTTCAACATCCAAGGTCTGCCTCTGTTACTTCTTACTTAGGCCTACTGCTCTTGCCAGAGCATAGGCCATCAACAACTGCCCGCTGACGACCACGGTGCTGGGCAATCTTTTCTAATACGCTCCAGCTGTAACCCATCTGCCTGGTGTCCGATTCCAAGTCCCGTCTCCAGGTGTTTCTTGGTCTTCTGCCTCTGGAGTCAGGTGAAATTCTAAACGAGTTCTGTGATTTTATGCAGACGTGTGTATTTTTTCTTTGAAAGGAAGGAAAACTGAATATATGCCGCACACAAAGCGCACTGGCGTTCGTCCCTCGCTAATGCACTGGGAAAGTTAGCAATTTGACCTAGCCCACAGTCTCGAAGAACAAATCCAGCAAGTACAAGTGCGGGGATCGAATAGCTCAGTTGGCAGCTGAGGGGCTTACTAGAGATGCGCTGCCTATATTCGATCAGAACAGGTACCGCACTCAATACCAAGGAAGTCACCAAACAGCAGCGATGGCTTCTCTTGTGGTGACCCAGCCCCCTCACTACCTCATGCAACTGAATCCCCGTAATGTGATGGTTTGGCGGGGCTGCTACAGACAGACGCTGGGTGCGGTTGCGTATGACAGAGCCAGAATAAAGGATGGGAACGTAACGTCATGAAGGTGGCACCAGAAGATAAGACAACGACATCAAACTCATTATTATCACCAGTTCATCTCTCATCCATTGCTCATGCTGTTAGTTTATTCAAACGTACTTCGCCAACCCCTTTTCCTTATCTCCCCCCACCCCACCCCTCACCCCCTCCCTCTCCCTTGTTCCTCCTCCCTCGCTACCTCTCCTCCCCACGTTAATCCGTCATCGCTGATAACTCTTTTGATAATCCTATGTCATAATTCCAGCGCAGGTCATCAGATTTCGTGTGGCAGTAACACCCCACTACATTAGCCGTGGCCTAGATTCGGAGGCGTCAAAGTGAAGGCATTAAAGAACCATCAATTACGTCACTTCCCCCGGCTCTTTCGGGCCGGCGACCGCCCGGTGCCATTTGTCAGCTGGTTTTTGGTGTGGACATTTCAGTTTCGTTCTCGTCAACATGTTTCAGCCGTCTGTCACTTGGCGAAGGAACGATGATAACGTCAAATGTTTCAGTGGTGATAGCGACGATAGAAATGCTGGGTGGAGTACGTGAACGTGTGTGACTATTCCTTTTTTTTTTTACCGGTGTAACTTTGGAGCGCCCAATCCGTTTGTTGTGCAGAGAGAGAGAGAGAGAGAGAGAGAGAGAGAGAGAGAGAGAGAGAGAGACAGACAGAGACAGACAGACAGACAGACAGAGACAGAGAGAGAGACAGACAGAGAGAGAGAGAGAAAGCGAGAGAGAGAGAGAGAGAGAGAGAGAGAGAGAGAGAGAGAGAGAGAGAGAGAGAGAATGAATCTCATCATCAGGTATTACGAGCAGCATTCTCCAAAATACGATACTGATGATCTACACCGCTCCATCGGGCAAAGATAGCGCTGTTCTTTGTGCGGACTTGCCATTTGTTGACTGGCACCGATCCATCCACTGGCACCGATCCAGACTCTGACGGACCGGGTTGAGTCATAGATGCGGGTCAGGCCACACTGTTCCCCGGCTTGCTGGCCGAGTGACCAATCAAGTGTCAGTGGACTCGATTCAGTCATTGATACCAATCAGTTGGAGGGGTCCCCCAAAAAACTCGCTGACCGAATGACCAATCAAAGTCAATGAAGCCAATCAGGTGATTTGATACCAATCGTTGTCATTGGTCCCCAGGCGTGCTGAGTCAATGACCCAATCAGAACGTACCTCTCTTGAGAGAATGTTGACAGAGTAGTTCAGAGACGGGGGGCTTTTCACCGTCTGTCTCGATAGTCTCTAAGTGAGTGGGATGGGGGTAGGGGGTGGGATGGGATGACACCAGCGAGTCAGGCCAACTGCGGGGGCCACGTAATGTGGGTGGTGAGTCAGTGTCGGTCAGTGGGGGCCGTAATAGCTCAGTTGGTCGAGCGCCGGACTCGTAATCCAAGGCCTGCGGGTCGAATCTCTGCCGGGCCGTTTCGGTACAGGGGGATTTTTCCCTCGGAGTTAAACATTGCTTCTGACTCCATTCCCCACACAGTCCTTCGAATGAGACTATAAACCGAGGTTCCGTGTGTGAACGCACGCACATCATCTTGCACGCACGTAAAATCCCATCACCAATTTCGGAAGAGAAGGCCAGTTTGGCCGTTGGTATGGATGACACGTTACACATAGCATGCACCTTCCCCGAAGATGGAATATGGCTGCCTTAATGCCGGCATAATAAAAAGGTCATGCACACAAAACTCAACTCCCTTTGTTGTGTAGATGGGATTAATACTTGCCTGTCCATACAGGGAGTGTCTGCAGGAGTATCAGCCTGCGTACGCAGAAGAAGAAGAAAAGTGTCAGTGGTGAGGATAGATGACTCACTATCTATGGGGACTGTCCCACGGGTTTCTCCTCCTCTCACTAGGACTGATAGCTAGGGAAACAACCGGGCGAATGATTCATATGGTCCTTTCTTTCGATATTCATTGATCTTCAAACTTGGTTCTGCCGTCTTTCTTAAAAAAAACAATGTAGGAAAATGTAGCTGGAAACGTCCAAACTAATTGTTCCAGATTACGATAAGAATGGTTCTAAGCTGATCTATCTATCTATCTATCTATCTATCTATCTATCTATCTATCTATCTATAAACAAAACCAGCACATTTCAACGAAATAGATATTTTTCAACGAAACTGGTTTGCTCCCAACAGAGAAGATGTGTTACAAGACAGTCAGTCTTGATATTTGTCGAAAAGAAACGGTCTTCTTAAAGAACGTTATGTTGTGGGCTTTGAGAAAGGGGTCCCGCAGTCGGCTGTTGAAATGGCTACGTGACTGTCGATCAGACAATGTGTCACGTCACACTGTGGCCTATAGCTGATCGTTTTCTTTCTGATTGGTTTAGTCACGGTGCATTTAAAACGAAAGAAGAATAAATATTCAGAAAAGACTTACCACGGCCTTTGGTGACAGCATCCATCTTGTTTGGATGGAAGATTCAGGTGATTATAAACGCAGAGAAACTAAAACGGAAATTGCCCCCTCCCCTATTTCTCTCTCACCCTCTCTCTCTCTGGGTATCAATACATGGTTCTCTCTCTCTCTCTCTCTCTCTCTCTCTCTCTCTCTCTCTCTCTCTCTCTCTCATTTATGTATTAGGGCCAGAACAGCTCACATGGCACGCACAGGACTCGTGATCCTGGTGATCTTGGGATTGCAGGTTCGAATCTCCGCCGGGTCGTTTCGGTACGTTTTTTCCCCCCTCGGAGTTAACATTGGTTCTGACTCCATTTCCCGAAAAGTCCTTCGAATGAGACTGTTATAAACCAGGTTCCGCACGTGAATGCACGCATAAAGTCTTGCACATTTGTAAAACCCCATTACCATCCTTCGGAAGAGACCAGCAAGGCCCGTTGGTATGGATGACATGTTACACACAGCACGCTTTCTGTGTGAAAAATGGAAAGAATGATAGCGGAAATGTGAGTGGCTGGTAATGACTGAATGACGCGGGAAACGACGCTTTTTCAATCACCAGCAGGAAGCTATATCGTCTGCTCTACCCGGGCAGCCCGTTGTGCAAAAGACAGCATGGACCGTAAATAGCTGAAAGCTCGATCGCCAACCGAGAATATACGCTATATAGAAGTACTCTTGGTGATGATGATGATGATGATGATGATGATGATGATGATGATAACAATAACAACAACGACAACAACAATGATAATAATATTAATAATAATAATAATGATAATGATGACAACAACAACAACAACAATAAGAATGATAATGATAATAATAATGATGAGATGATGATGATGATAACACCACCACCACCACCACCACCACCACCAACAACAATAATAATAATGATGATGATGATGATGATGATGATGATGATGATGACGATGATGATGGTGACGACGACAACGACGACGACGACGATGATGATGATGACGATGATGATGGTAGTGGTGATGATGATGATGATACCTATTTATATAAATATATATGCCGGGCTACGCGACCGACAAAGCAAAGTTTCAGACGAATGGTGAATACTGTCTATGCGCTCACATGTTTAACCCTTTCAGCGTCAGCAGCACTGAATAACCCCGCAGCCTGGCTCGGCTATGCTTTTGACACAGATTCACGGGACGCTACTGTATGACTAGTAGTCTCTTTTCTTGTAAGAGGAAGAGGACATACATTATAGGCTTTAAAGCTACGGTAATTGTGTTGCATAGCACACAAGGGAGAATGAAACAGGTAACAGCGGCTCCAAGAATGAAGTTAAACACTGATAAACACACAAAGCATGGTGAAAAAAAGAACGTTCATTCAATAACTAATTCGAGGCAAACTAGTACATTTTCGACTAGAATACTGTCTTGAGATGTTACAGATAACATATATCAAAAGTGCCCGACACAATACTTTCCCAGACTGCAGTCAGCATGAACACGGTGTACATGAAGGAGTGAAGGAATGGCTACAGGTATGAGCAATGAACAACGTTCCGAACGATGGAACCAACCCCACTGGGCCTGGAAAATGCTGAGACATCAGAACAGCTAGGGTCGAAAGGGTTCAAATCCAGTTTCACCGCCTGTTGCTGCCACTTTCCTTGGCTGTCTTGGAAAGGTTTCAAAGTGTGGAGACTGCAGATGGGAGTGGAAAGAAGAGCAAAATCAGAATTACTGGGCCCGCCAAAAGAAGGCACGAACACATTACAACACAAATACAATTTGTCTTGTAAACGGGTTGTTCCTTCGTTTGTGAAGCCCCAGTAATTCTGTGTTTGCTCTTGTCGTCGAAAGGGTTAAACTCCAGATGGACCGCCTGTTGCTGTCGCTCTGTTTGACTGGCACTGAAAAGTTTCAGCGCTTGTTGCTACCACTCCCGCTGACTGTCACCGTGTGATGGCCTTCGGTCAGATTCCGTTTCCGTCGCAACAGTGAATGTCGGGGGAAAATACTGACATGGGAAGGGCGAACAAACAGTAATGCCACCGAAATTAACAGTTTTCATGTTTTACTGCAGCCTTTTCACTGCCTCCGTCGCCCCCCCCCCTTCCCCTCCCCCACCCTCTCCCCTCTTTCCTCTTCCCATGCAGACAAGCACTCGCCTTTCACGTGCTGTGTTTTTCTATACTCGTGCACCGTAACACCAAGGTAATGCAACGTCTCTTCCTACCAATCGCAAGTCAGTCTACAGAATCGGCTTTTACGTAGCCCCGAAACATATTTGACACCAATAAAGGAAAGAGACAGGAATGAGAAACAAGAGGGAATTGAAACAGTCTGGTTTCCAATTCAAATAATTTCCGTTTCCAACCCACAAGTGCGATACAAGCAAGATGAATGGTGTCTTGAACAGCTACAGGTAAAAAAGGAAATGTTCTCTACAACCAGCCATGGCATTTAATTCCCCATGCCGCGAACACAGTCGCATCTTCTGACTGGTAGGAAATGCCGCCGATGTTTTCACTGTCTGTGCCCTCACTGTCCGGGTAAAGTGGGTTTGTTTGGCTTCTTCTCTACAGTGGTCATTGTCAGCAATTTTGTTGTTGTACAGGTTTTCCTTTACGGTTTCCCTTTTGCTCTTTGTTTTATTGTTCATTTCAGTCTTTTTTTTTTTCCTTTACCGCTAGTCCTCTTAGAAATCATCCATTGACTCGTTCAGGAATCCTCCATTGATCTCTCTGCAATCCCCCCATCCCTCCCCCTCCCGATCTTCACTGGGATCTTCTTCTGTCACCAATGCACCACTGATTCTCTCAAGTCTTCATCAGTCTTCTCAAACATTCTTCATCGATCTTGTCAACAATCAATTTTAATTTTTTTTTCTCCTATTCAAATTTTCTGAGCATCCTCAAAGATAGTTTGTAATGTTGACAGAAGATCGGCGGTCAAAATCATGTCTATGAATATCTCAGCAATCCTTTATGTATCCTCTCAGAACATTCTTTCCCGATGCTCTCAACAATTCTCCATCGTTCCTCTCAAAAACACAATATTAATCCTCTCGCCAATTCCACAGTGATCCCTCAAGAATCCTGAATCGATTCTCTCAGCAATCCTGGATTGATCCCTCAGCAATATTCCACTGATCCCCTTGGCAATCTTCCATGGTTCTCTCAAGAATCCTCTACTGATCATCCCAGCAATCCTCTATTGATTCTCTGGTCCATCCTCTATCGATTTTCAGAACAGTTCTCTGCTGATCTTTCCAGAAATCGTCCGCTGATCCTCTATGCAATGAACCAATGAATGATACTCTGAACGATCCTCCATCTTAGCAGTATCACTCTATCGCCACAAGAATCCTGCAGCGATTCTCTTATCTATATAATTCTCCATTGACCCTCTCAGATATCCCCATGGATCTTTTCATCAACCTCCATTGATTTTTTTTTTTTAACAACAACCCAATTTGATGCCTTCAGCAGCTTCCTATCGATGTTTTCACAATCAGCCACTATAGTTTTAAGCAACCAACAGCAACCTACTTCCCCCCCCCTCCCCCGCTGCCCTCTTCCCCCCATTGATGCTCTCAGCAAGCGCCCCCTTTAATGGTGCCTCCAGGAATACCTTTTGATGCTTTCTGCATCACCGTCAACCCTCCTCCCCATCCCAATTGATGCTTTCAGAAATCCCCCGTCGATGCTTTCAGCAACCCCCCTTCGATGCTTCCAACAACCCCCATTGATGCTCTGAGCAACACCTCATTGATGCTTTTAGCAATACTTCACTGATGCTTTTAGCAATATCTCATTGATGCTCTCAGCAATCCTCCATTGATGCTCTCAGCAATCCTCCATTGATGCTCCAGCAATCCCTCAATGATGCTTCAGCAATCCTCCATTGATGCTCTCAGCAATCCTCCATTGATGCTCTCAGCAATCCCCCATTGATGCTCTCAGCAATCCCCCATTGATGCTCCCAGCAATCCCCCATTGATGCTTCAGCAATCCCCCATTGATGCTCTCAGCAATCCCCCATTGATGCTCCCAGCAATCCTCCATTGATGCTCCCAGCAATCCTCCATTGATGCTCTCAGCAATCCTCCATTGATGCTCTCAGCAATCCTCCATTGATGCTCCCAGCAATCCCCCATTGATGCTCCCAGCAATCCTCCATTGATGCTCTCAGCAATCCTCCATTGATGCTCCCAGCAATCCCCCATTGATGCTTCAGCAATCCTCTATTGATGCTCTCAGCAATCCCCCATTGATGCTCCCAGCAATCCTCCATTGATGCTCTCAGCAATCCCCCATGGATGCTCCCAGCAACCTCCATTGATGCTCCCAGCAATCCCCCATTGATGCTCTCAGCAATCCCCCATGGATGCTCCCAGCAATCCTCCATTGATGCTCTCAGCAATCCCCCATTGATGCTCTCAGCAATCCCCCATTGATGCTCCAGCAATCCCCCATTGATGCTCTCAGGAATCCCCCATACATGCTCTCAGTAATGCCCTATTGATGCTGTCAGCAATCTCCTATTGACGCTGTCGGCAGTCCCCTATTGACGCTGTCAGCAATCTCCTATTGACGCTGTCAGCAGTCCCCTATTGATGCTGTCAGCAATCCCCTATTGATGCTGTCAGCAATCCCCTATTGATGCTGTCAGCAGTCTCCTATTGATGCTGTCATCAGTCCCCTATTGATGCTGTCAGCAATCTCCTATTGATGCTGTCAGCAGTCCCCTATTGATGCTGTCAGCAGTCCCCTATTGATGCTGTCAGCAATCTACTATTGATGCTGTCAGCAATCCCCGACTGATGCTCCCAGCAGTCCCCTATCGATGCTTTCAGGAATCCCCTTTTGATGCTTTCAACAATCCCCAGTTGATGATTTCAACAATTCCCTTTTGATGCTTTCAGCATCCCCCCCCCCCCCCCCCCCCCAAAGTTGATGCTTCCTGTAACCCTCCTCCTCTCCTATCCAAGGTTTCAGTAAGCTCCCATTGATGATTTTAACAGCCCCCCAGTGATAGTTTCAGCCATGTCCCTTTGATGAGGTCAGCAATCCTCTCTCGACTTCCCTTCAGTATCCCCTCCCCTCTCCCTTCTCTTCCCATCCCCCGGTCGATCGTCTCAGCAGTGGAAACATATAAGTACAAGAAGGAAACAAGAGAATCGCGGAAAGGAAGAAGAAAAAGAAACAAGAAGAAGTAGAAGAAGCAGAAGAAGAAGAGGAAGAAGAAGAAAAGAAGAAGAAGAAGTAGAAGAGGAAGAAGAAGAAGAAGAAGAAGAAGAAGAAGAGAAGAAGCAAGAAGAAGAGAGAAGAAGAGAAGAAGAAGAAGAAGAAGAAGAAGAAGAAAGAAGAAGAAGAAGAAGAAGAAGAAGAAGAAGAAGAAGAAGAAGAAGAAGAAAGAAGAAGAAGAAGAAGAAGAAGAGAAGAGAAGAAGAAGAAGAAGAAGAAGAAGAAGAAGAAGAAGAAGCAAGAAGAAGAAGAGGAGGAGGAGGAGGAGGAGGAGGAGGAGAAGTGAGTATAAGAATGAAGGAGGAGGAAGGAGGAGGAGAAACAGACAGGGAAAGGGCAGTGAACCTGAAGATAGACAGAATCCAAAAACGGACCTCCAGATCTAGACGTTAACGAGCATTCTAACCAAGTCACCGGATAGTGGCCCTGCTTCTAATTCTGACCATACTGTAAGGTGAGACCTATTTTTCAATTCACTCTTCTCTCCTGCTAATTTTCACCGTTAGGCCTAGGCCTACCAACCAACGCCAACGGCTGGCATAAGCGTCTGGGAATGTAGGTGCGTATGCGCGGTACCAACACATGTCCGTTTCGGTAAAGGTGTTTCCTTTGTTACGTCCTCTCCGGTCACATTGTCGAGTTAACTCCAGAGGCGATTGCTCGTAATTAGTTTAAGAGAGAGAGAGAGAGAGAGAGAGAGAGAGAGAGAGAGAGAGAGAGAGAGAGAGAGTGCAAACGTACCACACAAAAACAACCTTACAAAAGAGTTAAGAATTACGTCTTTTATGGCATGGCACGTCGAAACCACACCGGTATAACCATGCAGAGTTCATTCTCCGCTAAAAAGAGCGCCCACGCACATTCTAACCCGCAGACGAATTAGCAGGATTAGAAATAAAGTCATTAAAACACGTAAACGACGGATGAACAAAAAA
>JADBJO010001064.1:192500-230000 GCA_016801955.1 Conus betulinus | reverse complement strand
CCACCCGCCCACTTCTCCCTGCCTCCCCCCCCCCCCCCACGACACTTCTTCTCCATCCTTCATCAGTCTGCGTCTGTATGTTATCTGTGTCAGAATCAAAAACAAAAACAAAACCATAACAAAACAAAAAAGCAAAAAAAAAAAAAAAAAAAAAAAAAAGCGGTCTTGCACTCTCTTCACCGCCACAACCAAAACACATAAGCAAACAAAGAAACTAAGAACGGTTAGGGAGGAAGGGAGGAAGGGAGGAAGGGAGGAAGGAAGGAAGGAAGGGAGGAAGGAAGGAAGGGAGAGGAAGGAAGGAAGGAAGGAAAGGAGGAAGGGAGGAGGAAGGAATGGTGGAAGGAAGGGGACGAAGGGAGGAAGGAAGGGAGAAGGAAGGAAGGGAGGAATGGAGGAAGGAAGGAAGGAAGGAAGGAAGGAAGGAAGGAAGGGAGGGAGGAAGGAAGGAAGGAAGGGAGGAAGGAAGGGAGGAGGAAGGAGGGGGAGGAAGGAAGGAAGGAAGGGGAGGAATGGAAGGAAGGAGGAAGGAAGGAAGAAGGAAGGGAGGAAGGAATGGAGGAAGGAAGGGAGGAATGAATGAATGAATGAAGGAATGAAGGAAGGAAGGAAGGAAGGTAGTAAGGGAGTAAGGAAGGAAGGAAGGAAGGAAGGAAGGAAGGAAGGAAGAAGGAAGGAAGGAAGGAAGGCAGGCAGGGGAGGGAGGAAGGAAGGAAGGAAGGAAGGGAGGAAGGGAGGGAGGAAGGAAGGAAGAAGGAAGGAAGGAAGGAAGGGAGGGAGGAAGGAAAGGAAGGAAGAAAGGGGAAGGAAGGAGGAAGGGTGGGAGGAAGGAGGAAGGAAGGGATGAAGGAGGAAGGAAGGAAGGGAGGGAGGAAGGAAGGAAGGAAGGAAGGGATGAAGGAAGGAAGAAGGAAGGAAGGAAGGAAGGAAGGAGGGAAGGGAGGAGGAAGGGAGGGAGGAAGGAGGGGAGGAAGGAGGGGAGGAAGGAAGGGGGAGGAAGGAAGGAAGGAAGGAAGCAACCTGCTCCAGTTTTGTTCAGTCCCCATAGCCATACCACAATCTGTTGTTGGCTGATTCTGATTTGATTCCTTCTGTCCAGAGGACACCCCCATACAATGAAGTCAGTTTTTCTTTTTCCTTTAACAGTGCAGTGGTCGTCTTCTGGTATCAATGGCAACATACAAAGAAACCCACAACAAAACAAGACGCATAGTAACGCTGGTCTAATACACCGTACGAAGCGGGCAAGTCAATTTCTAGACAGAGGTCTTCGTCAGACTTCATAAATAATACATCAGGAAATGCGCCAGACAATACTCCGCAGATTGGCTGCCATCAGCAGAACCTGCCCACGTGACGTGTCACGTGACAGAAACCTTCACTTTCCCGATCACTCAGAAAGTCAGTATACGTCTTCTGAACTGTTTCATCATTTTGTTTTATACACAGCAGGAGACAACAAGAAGAAAAACCTGTATTTTATTCATTTCATGCCCAGGCTTCCGAATATTACTAAGAATATCGCAGTTAAAATTGGTCACAAGAAAAAAAAAAAAGTCACGTAACCCGTCTAGCACCGCGCATAGTTTGAAGGTCCAAAGCCCATAGTGTACACATGTTCCAGCCAGAGGGAGACTATTCTGATCGTGACGTGACGAGAGTGTGACTGTTCCAAAGTCCTGTCTTGTTTCATCATGGGAAAGAGATCGATGGAGTTTTCATCTGGACTTCTGAAGAAGTTAGCATTTTTGGAGCACGAAATTCGTCAACTGGTGCTCTGAAGAGACAGCATCTGTAGAATGCAGTTCAAAAAACTTCTCTCTTAAAATATAGATCTACATATAACACTTTATGCATATACCAACGTCAACTATTCGTATAGATCTGTTCACGTAATACTTTATACACATACACACATGAACATATGTCTACGCATGTAAACATATTCATCTACAAACTTATGTACAACGCAAAGCAAAACAAACTCACATTACATTAAGGGACAGTGAGATAGAGCCATGAACAATGGAGCATGAATTTGGAAAGTTTTCATCTAAACAGATGTTACCATAGTTGCATTGTATCATTCTTGATACGGATTTTGTCTTCGTTTTTTTTTTTTTTTCGCTGAAACGTCATCATTGCAGCATATGATCTGTTGTCTGATCTTTAGTGAAGAAAACATCGCTGGAGCACATGCTTTGTCGTCTGATCTGAAGAAAAGGACATCTGTGGAGCATGTAGTTTGTCGTCTGGTCTTCTAAAGAAAAGGACATCTTTGGAGCACATAGTTTGTCGTCTGGTCTTCCGAAGAAAAGGACATCATTAGAGCACATACTTTGTCATCTGGTTTTCTGAAGAAGAGAGTATTTTTGGAGCACAAAGTTTGTCGTCTGGTCTTCTGAAGAAAAGGAGAGCACATAGTTTCTCCTCTGGTGCACAAGGAATCTTTGGAGCACATAGTTTGTCGTCTGGCCTGAAGAAAAGGACATCTTTGGAGCACATAGTTTGTCGTTGGTCTTCTGAAGAAAAGGACATTTTGGCACACATAGTTTCTCGTTTGGTCTTCTGAAGAAAAGGACATCTTTTGGAGCACATAGTTTGTCGTTTGGTCTTCTGAAGAGAAAAGGACATCTTTGGAGCACATAGTTTGTCGTTTGGTCTTCTGAAGAAAAAAAGGACATCTTCATAGCACATAGTTTGTGTCGCCTGGTCTTCTGAAGAAAAGGACATCTTTAGCACATAGTTTGTCATCTGGTCTTCTGAAGAAAAGTTCTTCATAGCACATAGTTTGTCATCTGGTCTTCTGAGGAAAATGGCATCTTTGGAGCACATAGTTCGTCATTTGTCGTGTGAAGAAGAGGGTATTTCAGTGACACAGTCTGTCGTCTGGTTTCCTGTTGAAGACGGCATCAATGGAGCATATGCTCTGGCTGCCCGCACGCAGTCTTTTCAATTTAACTCCACCGTCTCCACCCGCCGCCCTCCTTTTCCCGCCGCGTCCCTCATTTCGCTTCAAAATATAAACAGGGGACATCGTTATAAGTACCACTCCTTGCTCCCCCCCCCCCCCCCTTTTTTTTTTTTTACCTTTTTTTTTTTCTTTCCTGCAAACACAAACATCACAGCCATAAGATCTCTCCAAATGACTCCCATTTGTCCTCCGCGCGCCACCACACACGGAAAAACAGCTACCACGGTTTAATGACGTAAATAATTTCTTTTAAACCGAGGAACGAAAACAAACTGTTTATCCCCAGATCATGTGCGCCGTTCCCCAGGTCTAATTCGCAAAACCGTCCGTCACTACAGCCCCTAAGGACTGGAGGCCTGGTGACAATTGCAGATTTCCACCCAGTGCCCAGAGAGAGAAAAGCCTGTTGAAGGAGAGTAGCCGGGAAGGAAGTGGAGATTTAATGACGTGGCAGACTCCCACTCAATACCTGTAAAGTGAAGGTTTACTGTGGGAAAGTACGCGCGGGAAGCGATCTAATGGCGCCACAAAACTCTTACCCAATACCGGGGAAGTGGGTGGGGGGGTGGGGGGCCCAATGAGGGAGGGTATCCGGGGAGTGGAGACCTAATCACGTCGCAGACTCCCCCCCCCCCATCCCCACCACCCCAATTCCCGGGGAGTGGGAGACTTTTTAGAGAGAGAGAGTGCCCTCGAAGTAGGAAGTTTAATGATCTTGAAGACTCCCACCCACTTCCAGGGGAGTGGAAGCCCAATAACGGACAGTACACGGAAAGCGGAGGCCTTATGATGTCGCAGACTCCCACTCCAAACTATGGAAGTAGAGGCCTTATGACGTCGCAGATTCCCACCCCAAACCAGGGAAGTAGAGGCCTTATGACGTCGCAGACACCCACCCCAAACCAGGGAAGCAGAGGCCTTATTGACGTCGCAGACTCTCACCCCAATCTGGGGAAATGGAGGCCTTATGACGTCGCAGACTCTCACCCCAATCTGGGGAAATGGAGGCCTTATGACGTCGCAGACTCCCACCTACTTCCCGGGGGATGGAGGCCCAATAAAGGAGAGTACACGGAAAATGGAGGCTTTATGGTGTCGCAGACTACCACCCCAAACCAGGGAAGTAGAGGCCTTTATGGCGTCACAGACTACCATTCCAACCAGGAAAGTAGAGGCCCTATGACCTCGCAGAATCCCACCCTTTTACCGGCAAAGGGAGGCCTTATGACGTCACAGACTACCATCTCAAAACCTGGAAGTAGAGGCCTTATGACATCGCAGACTCTCACCCCTAACCAAGAAAGTGGAGGCCTTATGACGTCGCAGACCCCCACCCATTTCTGGGAAGTGGAGGTCTAATAACATCGCAGACTTCAACCCGCTTCCAGGGGAGTAGAGGCCTAATGACGTCACAACCCCCAGGCTACTACCCAGGGAGTGGATGTGTAATGGGAGAGAGAGTACCCTAGAAGTGGAGACCTTATGACGTCGAAGACTCCCGGTTTCTACTGTGGAGTGCAGGCGTAATGAGGGAGTAGGGGGCCGGAATAGCTCAGTTGGTAGAGTGCCGGACTCGTGATCCTGGGGTTGCGAGTTTGAATTTCGGTACAGGGGGATTTTTCCCTCGGAGTTAACATTGGTTCTGACTCCATTCCCCATAGAGTCCTTCGAATGAGACTATAAACCGAGTTCCGTGTGTGAACGCACGTACAACATCTTGCACACACGTCAAATCCCATCACAACTTTCGGAAGAGAAGGCCAGTTTGGCCGTTGGTATGGGATGACACGTTACACATAGCATGCACCTTCCCCGAAGATGGAGTATGGCTGCCTTGAGAACGGTCATACACACAAAACTCAACTGCCTGTCTATACAGGCAGTGTCCGCAGGAGTATCAGCCTGCGTACGCAGAAAGAAAGAAAAAAATGAGGGAGTGGAGGCATGATGAGAACGAAGGTTCCCGGCCTTCTGAGTGGGGAGTGGCGGCCTACTGAGGGGAGAGTACCTTTGGAGTGGAGGCCTGATGACGTTGACGACTTCCATCCCGCTGCAGACTTCCAAAGGCCTGGGAAGGGAGGGTTTAATAAATAATGTGGCACACCCCCACCCCGCTACC
The DNA here is from genome assembly GCA_016801955.1 of Conus betulinus. NCBI lineage: Eukaryota > Metazoa > Mollusca > Gastropoda > Neogastropoda > Conidae > Conus > Conus betulinus. The sequence continues at coordinate 224,907 of JADBJO010001064.1, read as the reverse complement.
CGGGGGGGGGGGAAAGGTCTGGAGAGAGGGGGTCTAATGATAGGGCAGACCTCCACCACAACCCGGCCCCACAGAAGACCTGAGGAGCAGGACCTGTGGATGTGGTAGCTCTCACTCCCTGAAAGGTCGCCCGCCCACAGCAACGAACGTCAAAACCAGTCAGGGAGAAAAAAACGGTGAGTGGAAACACGTCTTGAACAAGTACAAGTCCGCGCACGGGCGAACGAGTACAGCGTCTTTGACCGTAGGCTTGATGAACCTTCGCGTTGCTATTGCACAAGCTCTGCCTCTGTTATTTCTTTCCACAGGGCCGGAAGGAACCCACCTGGCTTTTCATCCTCAGTCAGGAGTCTTGTTAAGATATCGATCAATCAATCCACAACCACGTCCCTTTTTTTTTGCTTGAAATTTATTGAAACACTAAGAAGAAGAAGAAAGAAGAAGAAGAAGAAGAAGAAGAAGAAAAGAAGAATGCAACGACAACGATGGCGGTGACACAAAGCAAAAAACAAAACAAAACAAAACAAAAAAAAAAAACAAAAAAAAAAAAGACAGAATACAATTACAACGAACACGATAGCAAAGAATAAAAAGCGGATGAAGAAATACAAGAACGATATTAATACTAAAGTAACCCTTCGTCTTGAACCCGTCAAATCCAACATACCCCCACCCACCCCCCCCTCTCAAACCCCGCCAATCCGTCTTTCTCAGTACACCAGACCTCGAAAAGGGCAAAATGAGGGTCAGAATAGCCTGACAAAACTCATTACCTTTTAGGCGGGGGGGCGGGGGGAGAGGGGGGTGGTGGGTTGAGGGGAGGGGGGGGGGGGGGGGGAGGGAAGGGAGACAACTTGATATCGGACTGATTATCCACCAGTTATCTGACACAAACCAGCTCTCTGTGGTTGCAAATACACCACGGGTTCTACGAACGCGTAAGCAAAGGACCCCCCCCCCCCCCCCCCGCCCCCCGATTCTCGTCTCTTCTTCCCCTTCTCCTATCCCCCTCGCTCTGCTCCTCTGTCTTTCTCCTCTCTTTGGGAACCAGTGGAAAGTAGGTTAAAGCGGAAAGCGCTCTGGAAACTTACTGGAAAGGAGAACAGTGATTCAAATTACAGACAGATAGACAGACAGACAGAGAAAACTCAGGACTCGGCGAAACAAAAAAAAAAAAAAAAAAACAAAAAAAAAAAACAAACAAAACAAACAACAACAAAAAAAAAAAACAAAACAAAACAAAACAACGGAACGAAACAAAACAAAACACACACCCCCTCAAAAAAAAAAACACCAAAAAAACAACAACAACACACGAACAAAAAAACAAACAAACAAACAAAATTTCATTCATTCAAGGATTAAGATTTTTTCTTTAGGCATGGCTTATTCTTGCAGTCTGTCCTTGTTTAAACACATAACCCAGAAAAACACCGCGCAGAGTAACGTTTATCCAACACACAATACATAGCAGACAAAAGGCTTTTTCCATAAACATGAATTTTTTTCAGACATCATACAAACAGACATTAAGAACGCATCAAACAATACTCATCACATCTTGTCCTGTGTGTCCTTTATTCTCCTCCTCTTTGTCTTTTCTTCTTATCTTATCGCTAACCAAGTCATGCAAAACGAATACTTATATCAAAATATGAGTGGAAAAAAACGTACGAGTGATTATGGACTACGAGACAACATAGCTATAATGCATAGGACAAGACAGATAGCATGTACACAGATATACATACTCATAAAAGCAACACACACACACACACACACACACACACACACACACACACACATACACACTCACACACACACACTCACAGAGAGAGAGAGAGAGAGAGAGAGAGAGAGAGAGAGAGAGAGAGAGAGGGAGAGACGGAGACAGAGACAGACACAGTGAGTGAGAGAGAGAGAGAGTGGGGGAGATACGGGAGGGGAGGAGAGAAGGGATGAGGTGGAAAGGCGGAGGGGCGGGGGGAGGGGGGGGGGGGGGTGGTGGTGACCAAGAGGGAAAGACAGACGGAGACAAAAGAAAGGGGAAGGAGAATGGAAGAAAGGAAAAAAACAACGCGCATCTGGCATTTGGAATTCCCAGGTCCCATGTTCCAAACAAATCATGAAATCACGTTTTCTTTCCACAGAATGTGATGGATGTCCAATCACTAAGTGCTTTTTACCCCCACAACAGACCACGGCCAGGCAAATGACACACCTCTTTTTTTTTTTTTTTTTTTTTTTTTTTTTTTACACACACAACACACCATGGCTGGGAAAATAGTCTGTCTGTTTTTTAAAATTCAACTAACAAACCACGGCTGTGTCAGACAAACCTTTTATTTTTCATTTCCAACCCAGGAACACACACGGTTGAGTCAACTCTACACGTTTTTTGTTTAATGCAACAATACACCATAGCTGTGTGAACCTTACCATCTTTTTACACACACTGATCTGTTAACTGGTTACCCGTCAAAGACGTGGAAGCGACGAAATGACACAGACTGGGTTATTTCAGCTTTTTTCTTTGTTCTCTTCGTTTCTTACACGTGTACAAGTTCAGGTTTAACATCCGTCCCCCTTCCTTTTAGCAGTGATAGACGCGGTAGGGGGGGGGGGGGGGGGGGGGGGATAACCCACAAGGCACTGGGAGCAGGAGAACTATCTAGCACTACACCCTTACCACCAGGACGACAGCATGTAGAGAACGGCGTCAGATATACTACATTTTTATGTGTGGTCACACGGGATTCCAAAACGCGAACACTCTCTGCAGCTGTTGGGACTGCTCAATTTGCCCAATATGTAAACTTGGCGCTGCGTTCAAAACAGTGAAAAGGGGAGGCTACCTGCCCGGCTTATCACCTCCGCAATCTACCCCATGACAAACTGGGCCTAAATGCCCGTCTGGTGCTTAGATTTACTTCCACCCTTGCGCCAGAACAGCGCCAACGGCCAATTGGGAAATCAGGGGGCGTAACTGCCACGCCACGCGGCTAGTTTGCCGCAGGTTATCTCTCTGTTTGCCGTGTTTGTTCTCAGATTGTACAAAATCAGCCATCTTCCTTTGCAATGTTGTGTGGTTGTAATAGTGGAGAGGATAGCATAATTTTGCTTTGTTTTGAGGCCCGAAAATCATCAGCTGAGAACAGAGTTGATTAAAACGCACAAAGGGAGAAAACCTTTCATCGAGTAGCCATACAAAATATCGTTATAAGTAAAAACACACACACACACACACACACACACACACACAATTGGTTTACAATTCCCAATACAGAGCTTAATATCACATGATTAAGTAATGTCTTTTCTCTTTCCTTCCTTACGTCTCCCTCGCCGCCCCCCCCCCCCCCCCCCCCCCCCCCCCGCCCCATCCCCCACCCCCTTCGACATCCGTTCATAAACTTTTGGCGTATGTGCTTCCTTCTAGAAAAACGAGACACTTGTTTTTCTGTCTCTCTCAACTCCCCCCCCCCCCCCCCCCCCCCCTTTCCGCCTCCATCTCCCGGTTCTCTCTCCTCACGATTGTGGTCAGTATACTTCCTTCGTGAAATGAAAAGAAGGTCTGTGGTCACATACCCCTAACCCCTCTTCAGCTTTGGGTACGGGTACTTCTTTCACTCAACGAAGCATGTTTTGTGCTCTTTCCTCTCTCCGATTATTTCTTCTTATTTTGTTATCATTTTAGTGTTTAGGGGGAGAAGGATTGGGATGGTGGTTGGGTGGGCGGGCGTACTTCCGCCTCGTAATGCCATAAGCATTTATAAAAGTGCCTTCCCCTTCCCCTCTCCGTGCTCTGCGAGGTGGCATAGCAGCCAACACCGAGGGAGAGGTGGCAGCTCTCCTGTGAGGGGCATCGATGTGAAAGGTCAGTGTCAGGCGCCGCAGCGAACCTTTCGAGCCGTAGGGATGACAGCGGGTCTAGCCTATGTCGCTGGGGGAAAGGCTCTCGGAGATGTGGGGCGATCGGCGATGTGGCGCTGTCTGTCTACGATGACCGTGGTCTGGGATACCCTGCTTTTGTGCATTGGGCATGGTGAGCACCCCTCTCGGGGTTGGGATGAGGAATCGCCCTCTCGGCAGGAGTCTGCGTGGATCGTAGACGGGACTCATGCAGCGCTCCAGCGACTTTCGTCCTGCTCCCTCTTTGAGGCGGCCTCACGCGGCACAGGACCTGAGCATGAAGAAGGCCTCCTGGTGGCCCTGGAGACAGGCCTCTTGACGGGGGAAGAGACGATGAAAACCGACGTCCATCGTCGGCCGACCAACACCTCCAAGTGAACAGGAGTTCAGACGGAACCAGAGCTGAGAGAGCGACAGATGACAGCTCCCATCCGGACCTAAACAACACTGCTGCCAACGGCAACAACTGCTACAAAAAAAAAATGCAGATTTCAGCCTGCAGGTTTACCTTTTCCTTAAAGGCCTCCGGCCGAAAGGACGTCAATCTCACCGGTGGCTGAATAACATCCCCTCCCCTTCCCCCATCTCCTGAACGGTGATCCGTGTCACTGTACTACAATATGTCATTCACTGTTTTCAATCGATACAATAGCGTTTGAAGAATATTTATGTAAGTACTGTAACTGTAGAATGGCTAACTTCAGCAGATTGATAACCCCCCCCCCCCCCCCAAACAACTGCACTGTAATTTTGTCATTCATCTTTTTCAATAGATACAACAACAGCGTTTGAAGAAACAACTATAATTTTGTTATATCAGGTGTATGATACAGAGTTATGACAGAAAGAGAAAGTTTGATTTCAGCAGACTGGTAATTTGTTCTCTCAAAAATCTGCGAGAGGTCGACCACCATCGAGGAGCTGAAAGAAAAGAGGGAGGCTACTCAGTCCATTGTTCTAATCTTTAGTCGTACCTGATTGGTTAAAAGCCGAGCTGGGGCTGATCTCGCGCACGCCCATACCTCAAAAGGGGCACTGAACTGAAAAGAACCATTTTGTCGTCTGAACCTTTAAAACCTTGGCATGTCCGATCGAATATCGTTGTATGTTGAAGTTCTGTAGATACCTTGAAGTTCGGTAGGCATGCTGGGAATTCCGTTCGGTCCGGTTGTGGGTACGTTTATTGGTCATAGTTTAGCGGAATTTCGTCAATCCCTGCGTCATGTTTTAATATTCCCTGCGCGTGTTGGAAATCTGTCAGTTAGTAACTGTATCGGACCGTTTTGTGTGTGTGTGTGTGTGTGTGTGTGGTAGCTTTGTGAGAAGGCACGCTTAATTCCTCTGCTCCCTCGCCCACTAAAACCGCTCCTGTCCGCTTCGAGACCGCGCCGCTTGCGACACACTCGCTCTTTGATGCTTTGTCGTGCTCTGCTTGCTTGACTTGAGTAACCTGCTGGGTCCACGTGTGTCACGCCTGTTGTGGGAGGGAGCAGCAGTCACCGTACAGGTGTACGTGACGGAGTCCAGCGTCGCGGGTCTATTTTCATCGTGAGTCGCATCTTTGAAGGCAGTTCTGTCTGTAATGGGCATGACAAAGTCAAGTCCGGAATGACGGACTGACAAAGAAGGGTTGGCGAGCGTCGAAAGCTGAATCGGAGTGTTAAAGTGCAGTCTAGACGGCGGCGGGATACCTGGTCCCATTTCCAGCTTTCTTTCTTTCTTTTCTGCCTACGAAGGCTGATACTCCTGCGGACACTGCCTGTATAGACAGACAGCGGAGTTTTGTGGGTATGACCATTTTTCGTCCAGCCAGTAAGGCAGCCATACCCCATCTTCGGGGAAGGTGCATGCTATGTGTAACATGTTATCTATACCAACGGCCAAACTGGCTTTCTCTTCTTCCGAAAGTTGGTGATGGGATTTTCCGTGTGTGCAAGATGTTGTGCGTGCGTTCACGCACGGAACCTCGGTTCATAGTCTCTTTCGAAGGACTGTATGGGGAATGGAGTCAGAACCAATGTTAACTCTGGGGGAAAATCCCTCTGTACCGAAATTCGAACCCGCAAGCCCAAGTTCACGAGTCCGGCGCTCTACCAACTGAGCTATTCCGGCCCCCGCCATTTCCAGCGTCTTTTGAAGCAGTTTACATGCGCTGGTTAGTCGAAAGAAACAAATCATCGTTATTTTACCCTGAAATTAGTACATTTAGGTAAGCTCCCTGTCTTCCCTTTCATGAGTCTTCCATACGAATTGACCCGTCAGGTTTACGTAATTTCATCCGGATAGAACCCCCGTGATGACGACGGCAACACGGCATTAAATCCTTCTTTGCGTAAACTGGACAGCGATTTCAGAAACGGCGAGGTAAAGAACGGCGAATAACCCCCCTCCCCCTCTCCTCCTCCTGTGCACCCCCTCCTCCCTCCCAATTCCTGAGTAAAATTCGAGTCGCTCTTTCAAAGATGAGAAATCCTTAATTCTGTGTGTGATAGTTGAAAAGTAAGTTCTCCGAATTTTCGAAAGACTTTGCATTTAGGGCTAAGCAATAAGCAATAGTGTTCGTACTAGTTTAGAATGTGAACGCTGATGAAGAACGTCCAAACAAAAGTCTTACAGTTAGGTGGTCATCGTCGGATACATCCTGTCTTTAAGCACCGTGGGAGGTATACTTCAGCTACAAGTAGACATCTCTCTCCACTCCACAGCATCAAACCAGCCGCTCATGCCTCAGGTACGGACGGACTCCCTCCTTCTACTCCCTCCCACCAACTCTATGTTCAGTCTTCTAATCTTTCTCTTTTATACCTCATTTCCTTCATTCGCCAACACTTTCAAGAGAGGAGGACTGATTTCTTACAGCTGTTTTCCCGTACTATTCGGTTGTCCAGTCTCCTTCGTTTAGAACTTTTGTCCCGTCCATTTCCATTGTTAATGATTATATACACACCATGAAGCACTCTTTTCTTTAGACAAGATTTCTCCTTTTCTGCATAGCATCTTCCCCGAAGACGGAGTATGGCTGCCTTAATGGCGGGATAAAAAACGGTCATACACACAAAAACTCCACTGGCCGTCTATACAGGCAGTGTCCGCAGGAGTATCAGCCTGCGTACGCAGAAAGAAAGGAAGAAATATATCCGTTTCTGTCTGTCAAGTGCAAAGGTGGACGTGGTAAAACATGTTTCCTCTTGTATGTAGCACCCAAGTATGCGCGATCATCTTTACTGGACAAGGAAAGCCACTAAGCCTTATAAACTGTTTAATGAGTGTACTGAGGAGGGGATTGGGTGGGGGGTGGGGGGGGGGGGGGGGGGGGGGGGGGGGGGGGGGGAGAAAGGGGAATGGGGGTAGGGTAGGTGGTATGACGTCAAAAGGAAATAATTTCCTGGTGTTGAAAATCTACTGACTCATTCAATGTTTCCACGTCAAGAACACAAATCGACCAGATTTTGACAATCTTTCCATATTTACACCTATCCTCAGGTATGTAAACCCACCACGCAGACAGGACTGGAGGATAGGGAAAAGGGGAACGGGGGAAGAGGTGGACTGGCGATGGGGGGGGGGGGGGGGGGAGGGTAAAAGGGAAGGAAGGAGAAAGGTAACCCTACCTGGAGTCCACAGTGGCTTTACTGACACTGACTCACAGTCCTGTTGTTTCTACCTGGTGAGTCTAAACGTCTGGCTGTTCACAGCAGATATCACACACACTACTGACTCATTCACCTGCTCTTCCCACCCCATCCCCCCTCCCTCCCCCCTTCCGCTCTTCAGTAGAATCACCACCCCTCCTCCTCCGCCCCCCCCCCCATCTCTCCTCCTCCCCCACCCCTCCCAAGCCTGTCTTTCCCTAGCGGTTCCCTTGTCAGACAGAAGGGGGCCATAAAGTGAATGAATAAACACGAGACAGATGGTATCATCAGAACAACTCCACGCGGAGTTCATGTCTTAAAAGGGCGACGAAGACATCCCGGCCTGACAGGTTTCACGGGCAAAGTCATCGAAGACCCATCAGAACGACAGACAAACACTTGGCAGCTCCCAGTCCCCGGAGAACGAGAGAGGGAGAGAGCCTAGCCCCCCCCCCCTTTCCCCCTCCCATAAAACCCACGTCTCCGAGCAAGCAGCTCCTATACCGCTACTGGCACATAAAAAACCCGAGACCTGACGAAGGGGGGAAAGTTGTAAAACTGGGAGGGAATGTTTCGGGAGGGGTCCCTGAGGTGGCCTTGTAATCTGTTGGCGGTGTTCCTCAAGATTATCATACATGCAGCACACACCTGTGTCAGTCTGTTGGCCTCGTTCTTCCAATTCATCATACAAGCAGCAGACACCTGTGTCAGTCTGTTGGCCTTGTTCGTCCGGATCATCATATACGCAGCAGACACCTGTGTCCCTTTGTTGGCCGTCTTCCACAAGATCATCCTACATACGCAGACACCTGTGTCAGTCTGTTTGCAGTGTTCCTCAAGATTATCATATATGCTGCAGACACCTGTGTCAAAACCCATTGGCCGTGTCCCTCTCCGGTCATCATACAAGCAGCAGACACCTGTGTCAGACTGGGGTTCCGCATCTGCGGAGGAAAAACTCGACAACGCATTAAAAAAAGTGCGTGCGTGCGTGCGTGCGTGCGTGCGCGTGCGCGCGTGTGTGTGTGTGTGTGTGTGTGTGTGTGTGTGTGAGAGAGAGAGAGAGAGAGAGAGAGAGAGAGAGAGAGAGAGAGAGAGAGAGAGAGAGAGAGAGAGAGAGAGCGTGTGCGTGTGTGTGTGAGAGAGAGAGAGAGAGAGAGAGAGAGAGAGAGAGAGAGAGAGAGAGAGAGAGAGAGAGAGAGAGAGAGAGTGTGTGCGACAGAGAGAGAGAGAGAGAGAGAGAGAGAGAGAGAGAGAGAGAGTGTAGTGTACGTGCGCGAGAGTGCATGCAGAGGGGGAGGGGGAAGAAGGGGGATGGGGAGTGGGAGTTGGAATGGGGAGAGATAGAGCAGGGGCTAAAGAGGTCGATATATGAGATTAAAAAAAAAAAAAAAAAAAAAACATCTTGAGAGCTTAGGATCTGATTAATGTGTCTGATAAAAGTACTTTTATCATCGCTCAAAACACACTGAACCTAACAGAAGCACAATAGTTTGTCTTCGACCAAAATAAAAACAAACCACCATAGAAAACTGTTTACCGTTGCTGAATCTTTTTTTCTTTTAATCTTTTCACATGGGAGAGCTAAAAAAAAATATGCGCATGCGCACACATACATTCATACGCATGCACGAGCACACATCATTAGACTGAAAGAGTGCACACACGATCCACAACAATCGTCATCGTAATCATAATCATTACCATTATCGTGATTATGATTATCATAGTGATGATGATGATGATGATGATGATGAGGAGGAGGAGGAGGAGGAGGAGGAGTTTGTAGTAGTGGTAGTAGTAGTAATAGTAGTAGTAGTAGTAGCAGCAGCGGCGGCGGCGGCAGTAGTAGTACTAATAGTGGTAGAAGTTGAAGTAGTAGTAGTAGTATTTCTATCATCATCAACAACGTCATCTTCATCATCATCATCATCATCATCATCATCATCATCATCGTCATCGTCATCATCATCGTCATCACCATCATCATCATAGCAGCACGTTTCAGCCCAACGTTTCATCGCGCATGCCCTTGTGACTGTTTTCATCACTCCTAATTGCTTTGTTCACAATAAATCTGCTGCATAGAAAACCAAACGAACCCAAAGTGTTTGCAATGGAAATGTTCCCCGAAATCTATTGTTCTAATTGTCCATCAATAAACCTTTTTTTTTCCTCCACGATAATGCTCCAGTCGTCAAAGTATCTCATAGCTTTTTAAATCTTTTATTTTTTCAACAATATTTTTATTTTATTATTCATTTTATTTGTTTTATTTGTTTTATTTTACTAAAGTGTCCTACAGCTGGATTGCATTTCGTATAGCAAAATGGAAAAACAAAATCACGAGCTGTTGGGCAAATAAAAAGTGATAATCACACTGGATCCATCATACTGTGCATTTTCTCCTCATTGCCACCCCCCCCCCCCCCCCCCCTATCTTCCTAACTTAAAAAAAAAGAAAACACTCAATAACATAAAATATACTAGATTTCATTTCAATTCTTGTTGTTCTTGTTCTTCCACTTGTTGTCTTTGCAACACACACAACTTTTTGAACACATTTTGAATGAAAGATTCTAACACTTTTTCATCGTTTGTCTACTATAACAGCTTTATGAACATACTAAAATATTTTTTTCTTCGTTTGAGTAAGACATACAGTTTTCACATGTTAAATTGAACACTTTTGCATTTCACCCATCTTGTGTGCATAATACTTTAATTCAAAGGTCTGTTCATATGTTTTCTCGTTTGTGTGCTACATACTTGTGTGACACAGGTCAAATGAAAGATTCTTTAATTTTTCCGTTTTCGTTTATATAATCCACAGCTTTGTCAATACGTCTGAAATCGAAGATTCTTTCCTCCTAACGCATGTGTATGGCAAAACCTTGTAAACACAGATTGGATTAAAGCATTCCTTCGCCTAGTTCTCTCGTTTCTGTAATATACAGCTTTATGAACGCACTTGCAAGTTTTCTCTTTGTTTCCAGTCGACACACAATACACTGCTTTGTGAATACACGTTACAGGAAAACAACAACAAAATAAAAAAACCAAACAAACTTCCTTCTCCAGAAAGTCGTTCCAGAGACGCCGCATGCATAAACAAAAGATTGTTCTACTTTACTTTGTTGGTATTTGCGTAACTTTTTTGTGAACACACATTAAATAAAACATTTTTTCTATCCGACTTTTGCTTATTATGTAATATCACAGCTTTTGAACGCACATCGGGGCCAGAATGGCTCAGTTGGTAGAGCGCCGGACTCGTGATCCTGGGATTGCGGGTTCGAATTTCGGTACAGGGGGATTTTTCCCTCGGAGTTAACATTGGTTCTGACTTCATTCCCCATACAGTCCTTCGAATGAGACTATAAACTGAGGTTCCGTGTGTGAACGCACGCACATCTTGCACACACGTAAAATCCCATCACCAACTTTCGAAAGAGAAGGCCAGTTTGGATGTTGGTATGGATGACACGTTACACATAGCATGCACCTTCCCCGAAGATGGAGTATGGCTGCCTTAATGGCGGGATAAAAAAACGGTCATACCACAAAACTCCACTGCCTGTCTATACAGGCAGTGTCCGCAGGAGTATCAGCCTGCGTATGCAGAAAGAAAGAAAGAACGCACATCAAAGTAAAGATTGTTGTTCTTTGAACGATATGAATCTTTCAATCACGCTTCAATTATATCACACAGTGTCACTGATCAGAAAAAAGCAGCTTAGCTACCCTTCCGCACTCTTTCTACATGCCCTGAATCCTGCATCCCCAGCCCCCGCCCCTCCTCCCCATCCTTGCTGCCCATCTCTTCTCCCGAATATCATCTATTATTCCAGCCTTTTCACAAGAGTGCCTAAGGGGTTTTAACTTTACAAAGATTTTGGTTAGCTTTCTCATGTCATTCTTTTCATTTATGACAAAACCTGCATCACACACACACACACACACACACACACACACACACACACACACACACACACACACACACACACACACACACACATATCCCAAATACAAGCTTGCAATGTGCGGACTTTATATGTTTTTAGGCCGTTCCCATCCCATATTTATTTCTGAAGCCTAATTCGATCAGATCTGTTATTCTCGAAAACAGCAATTGCAAGCAACAGCAGCAACAATAACAACAAAACTCCAACACAATACGATTTTTTTTTCATGGTCATCTGATCAGAAATAATCATTCGCAGTATATAGAAGACATCTAAACAAAGTTAATAACAAATCAGACATTCACTACAAATAAAAGACGTCAGAAAGTTTGCAGCTGACTAAAAAAATACTGGCACGAATCACCGCTATCGACATGCAGTGATCACAGCCAAATGGCAGACATGGAGTCCCATACCACTGACTAATAATGATAGCTGTTCTAATTTGGAAGTCACGTGTACACATGTATGCATATTTCCCATATCTTCACGTCATTTGAAAACCATTTCTATTGCACTAGGCAAACTAACCATCCAAGTCTCATTAACTTTATTCATCTTCATTGAGACGTGTGCACATTTGTAACGCTCATTCACATTTATGTGTTATCTGTATTGTTATATATATTTTTTTAATGTACAGTGTTAGTTATCGTTTCAGTGCATTCTAGTTGTTATGTGATATGTTGATGCACACTTTTAATCTGAGCTTATGAATGTATGTCGTCACGATATACCCCTTTTTTTTTTTTTTACATTGTGTTGATTTTGCTTGTTCATTTGAAAAAAAACCCCTCTCAATGTTGTTTTTTTAAGTTTCCACAGTGAATTAAAAGCGCAGTATGTGTGTTGTGCATATGATGTACCAGTTACATCATTTCATTGTAGTTTTCATTTGTACTTGTCCACTCTTTTTTTTTCTCCTCGTGTGAGGAATCGAGCTATGCAAGTTCCGACATTACCATTATTCTGCCAATATCTTCCGGTTCCTCTCCTTCCCCTTCGACAGAAGTAACACACATATGTGATATAACAGTTTTCAAGTATGTACTATGCTATTCTATACACTTGTGCATAAACACAAGTTCTGCATAGGGAGGCTTATCAAACGGCTCATCTTTTCACAGTGAATGGTACCATCCGTTGATGCACACTTTCCAAAATAGCTCATATTCGGAATAGCTCAGTTGGTAGAGCGCCGGGCGTGTGATCCTGGGGTTGCGGGTTCGAATCTCCGCCGGGCCGTTTTGGTACAGGGAGATTTTTCCCTCGGAGTTAATATTGGTTCGGACTCCATTTCCCATACAGTCCTTCGAATGAGACTATAAACCGAGGTTCCGTGTGTGAACGCACGCATAACATCTTGCACACATGTCAAATCCCATCACCAACTTTCGGAAGAGAAGGCCAGTTTGGCCGTTGGTATGGATGACACGCTAAGATTGCATGCACCCTGTGTGAGAAATGGAAAGAATGAAAGAAAATAAGGAGACTGAGTGAACGATATTGACTGGATGACACGGGAAACGACTGAATGAAGCGCCAGCTGGCAGCTCTTCAGTCGGCGCTACCCAGGTAGGCAGCCCGTTGTGTAAACGAGTATGGATTGTAAAGCGCTTATAGCTTGGTCTAGCTGAGAATAGGCGCTATATAAGTATTCATTATAATATTAGTAATAATAATAATAATAAAAAAAAATATATGATAATATCCACGATCCATAGATCACGTGGGCGATTTCCCTCTAGGCTGGGCAGAAAGCAGGTGTATTAGCCAGCCTTTCAGAGGGATCAGCAACACATGATATTACTCCATCCCAAACTCAAACTCCGGCTTTCCTATTCGTGCCCCTCCCCCCTCCCCCCCCCCCCCCCCCCCCCTCCCCCCCTGAAGCAAGCAAGCAGAGTTCACGCGGCAGCAGCAGAAAATCTCCGCTCGTTCTGAAGCAATAAGCAACGGCAGCCACGGACATCTGGAATGGTTTCAAGCTCCAGGATGGCTCACAGACGCCTATAAGCAGGCTGGAATCTTTGTGCCACAGATTAGAGAAGTGACTAGAGAAGGGTGGTTGAGTGTGTGTGTGTGTGTGTGTGTGTGTGTGGGGGGGGGGGGGTGGGTGGGTGGGGGGGGGGGGGGGGGGGGGGGGGGGTGTGTGTGTGTAGGGGTGGAGGTAGGGGGGTGGGGAAGGGGCAGTATGGTGTTCTGACCGTCTTCACGTGGGCATGAGACATCATGAGGACTGGAGGTTCAAGTCTCCGCGCGCCAGTCTTCTTGCCACCATGCCACCTGCGGAACTGTTGCTGCTCACATCATCAAGTGCTGAAGCTGTGATATCATATGCTACCACTGCAACAAGTCTCTGAGCGAGAGAGAGAGAGAGAGAGAGAGAGAGAGAGAGAGAGAGAGAGAGAGAGAGACAGACAGACAGACAGACAGACAGAGTGACAGACAGACAGACACCGAGAGTTTTAAATAAGGTCGTATGGTATGCACAGCAGCATGATTTGTAAAAAAGTACAACGGCAGGCGTTTTTTTTTAAAATAAAAAGTAGAGAATACAGAATCAAAGAGAAAGTTGGAAAGAAAAAAAAGACAGCAGAACAAAAGAAAAACAAACATGAAAATCTGAATGACACAAACGATGACCTATTGAAATAAAACGACTTCATAAATGTAAAACAGAGAGAGAGAGAGAGAGAGAGAGAGAGAGAGAGAGAGAGAGAGAGGAGAGAGAGAGAGAGAGAGACAGAGAGAGAGACAGACAGACAGACAGACACACACACACACACACACACACACACACACACAATCAATCAATCCGTCTCAAGGCAAAACATATCCAGCATGCCGGCTCCTGGCACAGGCTGTCGGTAAACGCCGGAGCGCGACAGAGAGCTCACAAATCAAGCGCACCCCAGGAAGTCCTTTTTCGCCTGCTCGGAAACTTGCACGTCTGTCAAGCGCAGAAGAAGGCGGAGGTATTTCACGCCGATTTCCTTCTTGTTAACCTAAATCACACGATACCTGTTTCCCACTGTTATCTCGCCACAGGCTGGCAGTTTCAAGAGCGATCCCGGCGTATCGGAGAAATAAATAACCGGCGAGGATCTTCGTAAGCTGAGGTGGCGGTGGCGGTAGTGGTGGTGGGGGAGGGTGGGTGGGGGCTGGGGGAGGGGGGGGGGGGGGGGGGGCGACTAAAGATTTGGGAGAAACGTAAGCGCTGTGGTTTGGGCGAGCTTGACGACGACTATCAACGTCGCCGAGCGGGGAGAGAGGAGATAGCGGTTTACAGGTTCATTCTGAAAGAAGTTGGGAGTTTGGCTGGCTGGCTGCATCACAGAGAGCCGTACCCACTGTCTGTCCCGTCACTTGTTCTTCAGGACCCGTCTCCAGAGAAATGGGAGATCTCCCATCTTCCTCCCACACACTTATCATCACCGTTGCACTTGAATGACCTCCCCCTTCCATTCTTCGGTCTGTTCAACGTTATGCTGGATGGATTGGATGCACCCATCTTCAGTGGTGACTGCAGGGATCTGGAGCCTGGTGTGATACGAGTAGTGTCTGAGGAAGGTGAGCAAGAGCTGGAGAAAATGACAAAAAGGATTTCCTTTTCAACCCCCCCTCCCCCCCCCCCCCCCCCCCCCCCCCCCCCCCTCCTCTACAGTTCAATCTACACAACTGTGTGTTTGCTGGTTCCTTTGTTTTGGTGGTTCAGTAGCTCTATATTTCATATTCATGTTTCATTTTTCCGTCCTGCAGTCACCACACTTTGTTGTTGTCGTTGTTGTTGTTGTTGTTGTTTTTTTGTCATACCCTGGCTAAAAGACTCCAGGGATCACCCGAAACAGCCAAAGTACTTGAACACTATGGTACAAATGCATCAGCTGGGGATGAGAACATTACGTGTGTGCCCGCTTTTGATTACATCGCCACGTGGACAGCCACACTCCGACTTCGAGGGATTTTGGAGACTGATAATGTTATGCTAGGAGCTTGTCACGACTGAAGACAACCCCGCATAACTATGCAGAGCGTAACAACATTTTGATGTAGCCTTGGTGTTCTAGCCTATGTCAATGTCCTCACCCCCACTTTGAAACCAATTTTTATTATGTCACAACAGCTGCTGGCAAAACAAGAATGGAACAGCCTCCTTCTGTCGACTCTTCCCGATTCTCTCTCACCTGTTCTTTCTTCCCGGAGTAATAATGAAGTCGGGTCAGAGAATACCGATAGTGCTGGGCAAATGTCAAAAAAGAAGCGGGCAGGCTGGTGTCTGTTAACTGACTCGATCCTCAGGCTTCACGATAGTCAGGTAACATTAAAAAAAAGGCGTTATTAACCATTTCCTAACATGGAATCCCCAAGGAAAACGAAAAAAAAGGGCCCGCCAAGGAACACCTGGCGCAGGGACCTGGAAGCAGACATCAGGAACATGGAGATGGCTTGGAACCAGCTGGAGAAAAGAGCCCAGGACAGAGATGCCTGGAGGTCCTTGGTTGGCGGCCTGTACCCCGGGAGGAGTAATAGGCGATGGTGATGATGAACCATTTCTCAGACCCTCTCTACCCCCACTTCCACCCTCCCAGGGTTACCTGTACGTCCACTGCACACGCAATGATAGTCCCGATGCCTTCTTTCCATATTTGCAGTTTAAAATAGAAGCTTCGAGTGAACAGGGTAGCAATAACAGTAATGATACCGAAACGCACACCATCCAATGTAGTAGTGTGTGTGTGGGACAGCGCATATGGAATAGATCGCGTGCACAAAAACTTCCCGAAGGAAGCTGGAGGCGACAGAATAGAAAAAAAGCAATATTCAGCAGAAAGAAAGAACCGGATAAAAAGGCGTTGACCAGAGACAAAGTAAGTTGCAGAAGTAACTGGGTGTGCGTGTCTAAGTTGTAGATAGATCTATGACCCGAAGTATCCTATCTATCTCTGTATCAAGAAAGTATTACCTCGTTCAATTTCTGCTTTGGCTTGTTGAAACAGAAAGGGACAGGGGGAAGGAAGGGAAACGATATCCGGTGTGTTTTGATAAAAAAAAAAACTCAGATCAATGTTAGACACGCTGGCCTCAAACTAGAAGCTAAGGGACAGCGCACACACGTGGCTCTCCTCTCCTGTCAGATACTCCCTTTTGTCTGCGGAGGCCTTAACTCGCCTCCAGTTCTTTACGAGTCGCGAGTTATCGCGCGTGGTGCAAGGATCGCCTGCTGGCCGCCTTGCAAGGCGTGAAGAACGACCGTTTGTACCCCGCCGGGGCTTTCCACTGAAGCCGGCAGTAAACACCACTTTACGATTGGTGCCCGGACAGCGTCTTCCAGACCTCCTACCCAGGACCAAGTCATCAAAATTATTTATTGTGGTCATGGAAGGCAAAGAGGAGAGGGGAGTGAAGAAAGACGAGGAAGAAGAGGAGGAGGCGGCGGCGCTGTTCTTGTTGGAGGAGTTTTCTTTTTTTCTCTTCCGATTTTCTCCCTAGTTTTGCCACTTACTGGTTTAACTCCAGCTGGGGATTTGCTTTGAAGACCAAACTTTGGCAACAGTGTTTTGAAGTTTGATATAAGTTTGTTCAGTTTAAACTCAGAACAAGAACGCAGAGACAGGAATGAAAAGGAGTGGGGGTTGGGTGGGATAGGGTGGAGAACGAGTTGTGGGGACTTGACCAAGGGGCGCGGATTAGAAAGAGAAACCCCAAAACAAGCCACCCCACGTTTTGATGTTATTTGTGCTTCTGGTCACCTTTAGATGACAACCTTTAAACAATAGGCTAAACGGTGACCTTTGTCCCGAATGCTGTAGTGTGACAGGCTTCTCACTGAAGAATACCTGAGGAATTTTCAGTTTTACTACTTTCTTGGCTTTGATTTTAGCCGACTGGTCAAATTGAAAAAGCAGTCAGGAGAAAGGAGAGTGTCACGCTCTGCTAGAGCTTTTGCACGCTAACTGCGCTGTTCATCTTCCTTTCTCCAAGCCAGCCATGACCTCTGACCGCAGAACAGCAACGGAACAGCGGAGATGTGATGCTGCGGGAAGGCGCTAGGATTCTTCTATAGTGAGCAAGACGGAAGCCTGCCGAGCCATTAGGCAGGGGAGGCACCCTGTGTTCCCCCAGGTCTATGTTCCTCCAGGTCTATGTTCTCCCAGGTCTATGTTCGCCCAGGTCTATGTTCGCCCAGGTCTATGTTCCCCCAGGTCTATATTCCCCCCGTCTATATTCCACCAGGTCTATATTCCCCAGGTCTATATTCCCCCAGGTCTATGTTCCCCCAGGTCTATATTCCCCCGGGTCTATGTTCCCCCAGGTCTATGTTCCCCCAGGTCTATGTTCCCCTAGTGCTATTGACGTGGCTGGTCTGAACTGCAAATGTTACACACAGCACAAGGTTTGAACCCCAGGTAACATAAAGGGAGGCACCTGATCCCGCATTAAAGTTTCCCATATACACAGGCAATGCGCTGCAAGGTTACTTCCCCATTGCCAAGCGAACGAAAGAAAAGAGTACAGGATTAGAACCCAAGATAAAGCGTTTTCCAATCGCGCTATCGTCAAAGAACTTGTTACAAAAAAAAGTTTTTTCCCTACTTTTTCATTTGTGAAATCTTGTAAATACATGTAATAGAAACTTGAAAAGAAAATAAATGTGTTAAAAGAAATATATTGAAAAAAAAAAAAAGAAAAAACTTAATCAACCAAGTCACTTGACACACACACACACACATATCAGTACACATACACACACACACACACACACACACACACACACACACACACACACACACACACACACATGAACAGACCATACTAGCTTCCAGCAACGTAGAACAGAGAGCATGTACGGTTTCTAGCACTTCAGATCTCACTTCCTCGTCATCAGACCACAACGACACCGCAGGCACGGTATGCAGAAGAAGATAAAAGACAGACCGACGACAGAGAAGACAGAGAAGACAAAGAAGACAGACTACAGACAGAGAAGACAGAGAAGAGGTGAAGAGTCTCTGGAGCAGAGGAGATACGGGGACTGGTCCACTAAGGCTTAAAGGACGCAGACAGCAGCAAAGAGGTGTGTGCGTGCGTGTGTGTGTGTGTGTGTGTGTGTGTGTGTGTGTGTGTGTGTGTGTGTGTGTGTGTGTGTGTGTGTGTTTAAATAAAAGCAGAATCAAAAGGTGAGAGACAGAAAAGAAGAAATTTTGGATACGGAATTTCTAAGGGAGTAGGAGAGGGATGGGTGGGGGGTATAAAATGCTTACTACTGTCACAGCCCTCGCATGGAGAATAAAATGACTGATTAGCACACACACACACACACAGACAGAGAGACAGAGAGAGAGAGAGAGAGAGAGAGAGAGAGAGAGAGAGAGAGAGAGAGAGAGTCAACGTTTATATCACTAGAAAGTGGTAACGTTCCATGAAATATACTACTTTGTAGGTATCTATCATTTCATGACAGTAACTTGCCAGTGTTCCTGTTCGATGGAAATGTTGTAATAATGTTGCTACAAGAATTCTGAACCACCCGACTAGATCCGGATGTGCCTCAATTATTTTACATGTTCGTCCACGACTCATACTCTCTCTCTTCCACCAAGATGATTTCCGACTGGTTTTTGCAGTTCTGGAGACGGTCAACTCTCCGGCAGGACAGATCCTGCATCAGGTATCCCAACCTGACGACAACAGAGCAGCCATAGACGTTTTTACAGACTTTTCGCGTCACGAGGTCCGCGCCCTACCGGTGAGCCCCTAAGGGGCTAACACACGAGCCCTCCCCGATCGTACGCTTTGAGAGGATAGGGTGAAATGGATCGATAAACGTATCGTCTGTCATCGTAAACATGCTTCTTCAACGGCACAGAACTTCGGGTTGAACCGTTTTGTTCGGAATATATTGTGTCCTCGAAACTTTACAGTCGACATCCACCAGCTAAACAACCATCGGCATTTAACACCACAGCCATTTTGTAATGACATCTTTCAGTGACGCGGTAAAAACTCTCAACTGGGAGATAAAGTCCTGTGGCAGATTTGTATCAAGCCCCTGTTGCTATTTGGAATAAAAAAAAAAGCAAGAATTCGCAAACCCCAACATCATCGAGAGGAGAGAAGATACTGCAGTCCACCTAACCTCTCTTCTGAGGCATCGTTTGGAACAAGAACTCGGGAGACGAGTTAGTCAGTCTGTTCCAGACTGACAGGTCTCTGACCGGCGCAGCTTCAAATGATTTTTTTTCCTCAACCGGAACGAATCGTGTGTAAGCAACTTTACCTTTCCAGGATGAGATCCCTCTCCCCAAGTTGGACGTCTCCCCGCATTCCGCATCACTGGGGACAGCAGCACGAGACACGGCCCCGATAGGTCACGCCCCTGGCATGCGAGGTAAGGGAGGCCAATCACGTCGAGACTAGATACAGGGGAGGCCAATCTAGAGAACGGTGGAGATAGAGAGGTGGATAATGTCCCCTCTGCTTGTCTGTAGCCAGCGATACCTGGCAGGAATAAAGCTGGGGACGGCCGCCTGATGTCGGCAGCTGATAAGACCCATCTTGCACACACACACACACACACACACACACACACACCACACCTCCCACCACCTTCTCTCCATCTCCTCCCCTCCAAGGCTATGCTGCGCACTATGCTAGGTCTGGATCCCGGCTTGTCTTTAATAATCCATCCTCTTTGATTTCCCCTGCAAGTTTAAAGGGGAAGGGCGAGACAGCACCTAAATGCCAGAAGTCTCGCTGGAAGATGCGGCTGCCAGGGTTTTTTTTTTTCTAGAGGGTGTATGTGTGTGTGTGTGGGGGGGGGGGGGGGGGGGAGGGGGGGCTGAGATGTGCGAGTTGAAGAGATAGGCTGATGATTTCACAGTCGCTTTCGCAACAGTTTACCCCAACAGGTCTGGTTCTCTGTCTGCCGCAACTTTTGCCAGCAGACGGGTCACCGAGGAGCCGGTCCACACACACAACCTTTGTCTCGACCTTTAAAGACTACCCCATGTATACTGTCCTCCTCTCCCTCCTCCTCCGTGTCTTGTGAAGATGGGTGGTAAGAATCGGAGGTGCATAAGACAGAGTCTTTATCTAGTTGTCTGTCTGTCTGTCTGTCTGTCTGTCTCACTGTCTGTCCGCCCCCGTCCGTCTATCTATCTATCTGTGTGTGAAATCTCTCTCTCTCTCTCTTTCTTCTCTCTCTCTCTCTCTCTCTCTCACTGTGCATGCGTGCGTGCGTGCGTGCGTACGCGCGCGCGCGCGTGTGTGTGTGTGTGTGTGTGTGTGTGTGAGAGAGAGAGAGAGAGAGAGAGAGAGAGAGAGAGAGAGAGAGAGAGAGAGACTCTTGACGCGCGCATTAACGCTGCGCCTTTTAATGTGGGGCAAACGGCCCGTTCACATAGTCACGCAACGTTGTTCAGAAATCGAAAAAAACCCAAAAAACCAAAAATCTGAATTAATCAAGTCACATCATCAACATTGATCAGATCAAAACAAGTTGAATCAACATTTATCAACAAAGCAATTACTTCAGTAGTCCATTTTCTATGTACCTTATTTATTTAAAGAATCATTTAGTATCTCACTAGGTCCAATCGAAATTAAATTAAATCAGAATGAAATCCACAATCAACAAAATAGATCAAATCAAATTAGAATTAACAATTAGCATTAAGAAATGCATAAGCCACAAATCAAAAGAACTGAGACAGAATTCCAAAACGTATCCCGTTAACACGCCTTTCAAATTTACTGTCAATTATCACTCTAGTAAATCTTCATATTTCATGGACACCTCAAAACGTACATGTTAATGACTATCTGAAGTCGAAAACTAGAACAATTCACAATCAGTGTCCTTGTCACATCCAACTTAAAATCTATATTCAAATCGACGAAATCTGTGTTATATCAGTATATATACCTATCTTAAACCGAATTTACGTCAAGCAATGTGAAATTTCTAGTTTGTCTGGTAGGTCAATTTGCATACATGGTTCATGAAACATTTACCCCCAAATTACTGCTCATCTGGATATACATTCTGAAAATTTGGTGTTTTGACCGGTCATTAATTAATAAGAAAATAGTACAGGGATAGTAAGGGTCGGTCGACCCAACATATCTATATATGATGACACAACTGCCCTACAATTATACCATTCTAAGGCATTCGTGCATCTTTGCTGGAACATATCACGTGCAAAACCGACTTGCAATTATTCAAATTTAGCATAAACTGAACAGTAACTAACATTTTTGTTTCAGTCAAAACGTCTGTTTTGCCTAACAATCAAACAATCAAATCCCATGACAAGGCTGGCCAGAACTAATTATTATGTAACAATTTTTGTGACCAGCCTCAATATGATGACAATTTTCTCAGTATAAAAGCACCAACCCTAATACAAACATGTTCCATTTGCCATTCTTTCCTCAGTATTACTGTTAGTAAACAAGCACATACCGATGGACTTTCTCATGACTTTCCTTTTAGTCCTTTGAAGTATAATCATGTCTTTCCGACACTACCGCTTATCATGCACGCATTCCTGCAGGTCTTAATTAAACGTATTCAAATCATGTTACAAACATCACTTTCCAGCACCACTATTTCAACCCCCCCCCCCCCCCCCCCCCAGACGTCCCTTAATAGAATTTATGCGGACCAATCGAATTAGTGTCGACTACCCAAAGGTTAATAATGTGTATCTTAAATCATCATCATAGCAATTATTATGATACTATTACTACAGCTGAGATTCTCTCTGTTTTAACGCATAGAACACATACATAGCAACGTCCCGTATAATTTCAGCGATATCATTTTCTACCAGGCTTTTGTAATGTGATTGCATTGATATTTCTAAAATGTTTGTAAATGTATTTATCTCTCAGTTTCCTACAACAAGGGCAAACTGTTCAAAAGTGTAATTCAGTTTCCACTACTGGGCAAAAGGGGCATGTTGCAATCGCGAAATTGTCTATATATTTCTTGTTTACATGCAAATCATTTGTCCCCAGACGTAGTCTAGTTAGCGCTTTCCTAAACTTGGCTATAGTAATTACACTTAGGTATTCCTCGGTTTGATGTAGAGTTTTAAAGGAAAGATATGTTGAAAAGCGTTCGCTATTCTCTAACTTATTGTGCCAGTTCTGTTTTTAGCAATCTATTATTCTTTGTTTTAGTAATAGAATGAATCTATATTCATTACCTACTCCTTCATTCGTCCAAACTTCAGAAAAGCCATACATATCTAGACAACGTTTTATCTCTAAAGCCCAGTTCTGAGGTTTGTTTATTTCTGTCTGAGAGAGAGAGAGAGAGAGAGAGAGAGAGAGAGAGAGAGAGAGAGAGAGAGAGAGAGAGAGAGAGAGAGGTGAAATCGCACCAAAGTCGACTCTCTGGAGCCATGAATTTTGTTTTTCTTGTTTCTTCTTCGTTTTCGGCTGTCTTTGCTGGAAACATCGTTCCCATGTATCCCATTCCAATGTATTGGTCTTGTCCGAAAGACTAACGTCCAGATCATCACACAACGAGTGGAAGAGAGAGAGAGAGAGAGAGAGAGAGAGAGAGAGAGAGAGAGGAGAGAGAGACTCACACACTAGACAGACACACGGACAGACAGACAGACAGACAGAGACAGACAGATAGACAGAAGGACAGAGAGAGAGGAGAGAGAGAGAGAGAGAGGAGAGAGAGAGAGAGAGAGAGAGAGAGAGAGAGAGAGAGACAGACAGGACAGACAGACAGACAGAACAGAGAAAAGAAACAGAGAGAGACAGAGACAGAAGAGAGACAGAGACAAAGAGAGAGAGAGAGAGAGAGAGAGAGAGAGAGAGAGAGAGAGACCGAGACACAGGCAGAAGAAAAGAGAAAGAAGGAAAAAGAGATATAGGTAAAAAGCATCAGTCCCATCAGCACCAACACATAACAAAAAAACAAACACAAATTGATAAAAAAAAAAAACGACTCTATTCTCCGTATCCTAACGCTGACGAGTGAGAAACCCCATACGTTTCGTTTTAGGAGTGTTAGAGTGTGAAGACCCCCCCCCCCCCCCCACACCCCCCCCCCTCACCCCCCCCCCCCCCCACTCCGACCCCAATCTGGAATTCCTTTTTTTCTTTTTTTTTTTTCTTTTTCTTTCTTTCATCTTTCCTGTTGCAATGCCCCCCCCCCCCTCCCTCTCCCCCTTCCCCCCCCCCCCACCCCTCGCTCCCAGACTCTGAGGGCGGCGCCCTTCGGCAGAAATCGGTTCCCCATCTTCCTGCAACGGCACCGTCGAGGTGTTTGTCTTCTTTTTATCACCACCACCCATACGTTTCAGCACGGAACCCGAGATAGACCTCACCGGTATTGGATATACTCACCGTCTTTTTTTTTCTCTCCTTTTTTTTTTTAATCTCTTTCTTTCCGTTGAAAAAAAAAGTTCATACACTGTCTCTGTTTCGGCGTACTGCGGCAGGTTATGTTTTCTTTTTAGGGAACTAAGAGCTAAATATATTAGACATTAAAAAAAAAAAATTATGTATTTATATATCTTTTATGTATTGATTCGTTCATTGAGTGACGGATTGATTGATTGATTTATTCATTTCTTCATTCGTTCAATGATTTATTCAATCATTTACGACTGAATTTGTTCATTTGTTGATCTGTTGAAGAACATGGCGTAGAATCTACATGCTCAGGCAATTCGGGTGAGCGAATATGTACAAGAGGATTCCACCCCTTCCTGTCGTCCCCCACCCCGTTTCCTATGTCGAAGAGTGCCCACAATTTCATTCAAAGACATGAAGTAGAGAGAGAGAGAGAGAGAGAGAGAGAGAGAGAGAGAGAGAGAGAGACAGACAGACAGACAGACAGACAGACCAGACGGAGGAACATGAAGACCGGCTGTAACACACACACACACACACACACACACACACACACACACACACACACACACACCACACACACACACACACACACACACACAAAACTTCACACACACACACACACACACACACACACACACCACACATAAATACGCGCGCGCGCACGCACGCAATCGCACACACACACTGACTGACTGAATACAATTTATTGTCAGATGAACCCATGGTTGTACTCACACTCACACACACACACACACACACACACACACACACACACACACATACACAGACAGACAGGCAGACAGACAGACAGACAGACAGACAGACAGACACACACACACACACACACACACACACACACACACACACACACACACACACACACAGAGGGACGTACGCATGCTCGCCCGCATACAATGAGCGCGAGCTTACAGAAAGTCGTTGACAATATCAGTTTCGTTAACTGCTGGCCTTCTATATTTTTTCTCATACTTCTTCTCACAGCACTAGCTCAGTTTTTTTTTTCTGTTATTTCTTTCTTTCTTTCCTTTTATTCCTTTTTGGGGGGGAGGGTGGGGGTGGGGGTGGGGTGGGCGAGAGGCAGGGGGGCGCTCTCGTTAACTCTGTGAAAAACATGGAAATACAGACATCTGGTCAGTATCATTTTACATTATTTATGGTTATGGTCATGTTTCAGGAAGCGACTAAGTGGAAATGCAGACTGAAAAGACCTCATTCTACAAGACGGAGCACAACGAACAACCACAACAAAGCAAAATCACAACACCATTAAAACATATACATACCAGACAATCTCATAGGATGTCCTTTTGATTATGTCATGACCCCCCCCCCCCCCCCCCCCAGATAAACCAATAAATAACTTTATGAATACATGATTGAATAAATGAATAAATAACAAAACAGATAGTAAGAACAAACAAAAACTATTACACAAAGAAATAAACAAATCATTCAATCAATCAATCCAGAATGAAAGAAAGAAACGTTTGAATTACGTCGCACACCCCTTGGCGTAACTGAAAATGGGTTTACAAAAATACTGCTCTGCGAGCAACTCATACTCCCCCCAAACGGGAGAGAGAGAGAGAGAGAGAGAGAGAGAGAGAGAGAGAGAGAGGGGGGGGGGGGGGATACTGTTCTGTTCTGTTCTTCAATGTAAATCAGTTCTTTACATCAATTAGTTAATCTGTCCAGCAGTTAATTAATTAATATATATATCACCAAAGATTCAACTCATTTAGCCATCAATCCACCCAACCACTAATCAATCGATCGATCGATCGTCGATCGACGGATCGATCGATCGATTGATCCATCCATCCATCTATCAATCAATCAATCAACTAATCAATCAATCGATCGATTGATCGATCCATCGACCAGTCAATCAATCGATTAATCACGTAATCAATAATACAGAACAAGGGATTTTCCCTTTAAAAAAAAATTGTAATTTCAAACTGTATTGTTCGTTACGTAAGAAAAAAAATTCTTGGATAAAGATGACTATTAGCCAAATAACGCGCGCGCGCGCGCGCGCGCACACACACACACACACACACACACACACACACACACACACACACACACACACACACACCAGATTATAAGTCATAGTACGCAATACACGATACGAGAAGAATAAATGAACCGTCGAAAAACATGTCTTCGATGTGACACAACAAACGGTGCCCACAATGCAGTTCTGCCCAGAGGTTTTGTTCACAGGAGATCGTTCTTTTGTGCAGCTTTCATACGTGTCATTTGTGGCATCGGCAGACGACTTCTTTGTCAAGCAAACTCCTGTCTGTTTTGTTTGTAAAGTACTATTAAGCGTTACTTTACACCATTTTTTTTTCTTCTGTTTTGCATTAAAAAAAATATTTGGCCTTGTTTTCAATAGTACCGAAGCATGGTCTAAACTAATCTGGATGATAATGATGTCGTCGTCGACGACGACGACGACGACGACGATGATGATGATGATGATGATGATGATGATGATGACGCCGCCGCCGCCGCCGACGATGATGATGATGATATCTGAATCAATCTGGATGTTGTTGTTGTTGTTGTTGTTGTCGATGATGGTAATGATGATGATGATGATGATGATGATGATGATGATGATGATGATGATGGTCTGAATCAATCTGGATGTTGTTTTGTTATTGCTGCTGCTGCTGCTGATGACGATGATGATGATGATGATGACCATAACGACGACGATGACGACGACGACGACGACGATGATGATGATGATGATGATGAGCAGCTGATGTCGATAGTAACAGAAAATACAACTGAGGCTGCTGTTACTGTTGCGGCCGTCGATAAGAGTGATGATGAAACGATGACACGTCATCACTGCCTGTGCTACAAAATTCGCAGGCCAGAGAATGAGAGAAAGGCGGAAAAGAGGACAAGCCACAGCCAGAGCTGACGATCGTAGCTCATTGTTGACACTGTGTCTAGCGTGCATGCCACAGCTCTCTGACGCTTGGAACAGGAGGCATGGCCCAGAGGTTTACAATCGGCAATCAATAATCACTTCAGCTCCTAATCGAAGGAGAGAAGATTTATTGCACTGTCTCTTGAACGTATTTGTTTGTTTGTTATTTATTTATTTTTTTTTACTTTGTCCTTTCCAGAATGTGTTTTCGTTTTCGCTTGTCACGCCTTTCTCTGCTGGGTTTAAGTTTTCTTGGGAATGTGGAAAGGTACGGGGGGGGGGGGGGGGGGGGGGGGGGGGGGTGGGGGGGGGGGGGGTGGGGGGGGGGGGGGGGGGGGGTAGGAGGCAGGCAGAAGAAGGGAAGGGGTGGGTGGGTTGGGTGTGTGGGTGAAAATGAAGGTGGGAGGGGCGGGGGAGCGGAGGGGGGGGGGGGGGGGGGCGCAAAGAGGAGTTGAGGAAGATGGAAATCGGATCGACAGATTACGTGTCATGGTTTGGGATTAATTCAATATGAAATACTATGTACGCATGCGAAGTCAGTATTTTCTCATTTTTATGTACGTCTGTGATTACACACACACACACACACACACACACACACACACACACACACACACACACACACACACACACACACAGAGGTACACGCGCTTGCATGCACGCGTTAAGTTGTGCGTTTATTTATCAGAGGCTGAAAAGATCCAAGCAGTTTTTGTACTCCCAGTTCTTATAGAAAAGGGAGTACTTTACAATGGGAACGAAAAAAATGCTGTCTGTTTGTCTGTCCGTGGTCAAAATGTGTTCCACTTGCTCCAGACAAAACTTCTGAGCCAATCTTTCTGAAAATTTGTAGGTATGTTCATTATGGGTCACGGATGATGCCCGATGTTTTATTCTGCCAGAATAGCCGTTACTAAAGGCTATAACGGCCCCAAAAGGTTTTTCTTCTTTATGGAATATCTCAGAAAGTACTTGGCCGAATTATGAGCGGTTTGGATGATCTTGTGACAAATTGGAGCTTCTTTCATATGTAAGTGATGTAATGCTGAAAATCGATTAAACAATCGTTAAAACCCTTTATTTTGCCGTCATTTCTTATATATAGGTAGATTTAAATAACAGTTTATGTATAGAAAGGTTATAACACACAAATGGCACTTCTATATATTGTTTTCAAAATTTGACCGTTAAAAACCGTTATTCTTGACATATTTCCTATTTGGATAAAATTTGGTATGTGCACAGGCTTTAGCCCAGTGAGGACTAAAAATACCAGTTTCAAAAGTGTACATCGGTTGTATAATCGTTTAAAACCGTTATTTTGTCGGTTTTTTTTTTACATATTGGCGGATTTTAATGAAATTTGGTGTATAGAAAGACTATCACACACAAATGGCACTTCTATATAGTGTTTCAAAATTTGACCGTTACAAACCGTTATTCTTGACATACTGTCCGATCTGGATGAATTTGGTAGGTACATAGGTTTTAGCCCAGTGAGGACTGAAATACCAGTTTCAAAAGTGTACATCGGTTAAAACCGTTATTCAAGATAAACTGGGAGTACATTTATATGCTTTGCATCTTGTTTTTTATGATGATGATGATGGTGATGGTGATGGTGATGATGATGATGAATGATGATGATGATGATGATAACGACAGTATTATGATGATAATGATGATGATGATGATGATGATGATGATGATGATGATGATGATGATGATGTGATAAGGAGGAGGAGGAGGCCGGCTATTATCATTACATTTTGTTTTTTGTGGGGGGGGGGGGGGGGGGGGGGGGAGGGGAAGGGAAGAGTTTAAATAAGAAATGGGAGGAAGGCGGAAAAGGGTGTCGGAGGGGAGGGAGAGGGGGGGGGGGGGGGGGACAGAGCGAGGAGAAACGGGAATGGCATAAGGCGTGAGGGTGAGGATGGGTGTGAGGGGGTGGGGGAAGGAGGTAGACAGAACTAAGAACCTTCAACTCTTTTGTTCCACGTGTGAGGGCAGCGGCCCATCTACCGGGGGCTTAAGCGGATTTAAGCGTTATCAGAATGCCACGGCGACCTTGTTTGTTTTTAGAAACAGGGGACACGATCGGACGGCAAAGGGAAGCGACTCGTGTCGACGCCTGATAACACGTTTTTAAAATGGCGCCAAGAACTCCCCCACCCCCCTACCCTCCCACCCCCACCCCCCAAGCCCTACCCCATCATCCTGGGCGGTAATGCCAGCTACTTTCAAAAAGGTCAGCGGTTAAAGTTTTTTTTAAGGGAAAGGAAGTGACCTCCCCTGGTTAAGACAAATTTCAACTTCCGGCCAGTTTTTTTTTTTTTTTTTTTTCTGTAAATAGACCTGCCAAGCTGCACGTTGCTGTGAGGGGCCACATGTGAACGTGTCTGACCTTTGTGTTGGTCGGGGGCTGTTTGTTGGCTGTTTGCTGGCTGTTTCTTGGCTGTTTGTTTGTCTTCTTCTGATGAACGGCTCTGGCTTCCTGTTTTTAGCGAATACCCTGAAGACCGCTGGAAGCAGACTTGCTGGTGGGTGGAACAGGGTAGTAAGTTGAGGGAGAGTGGAGAAGGTAGAGCGGGGGGTGGGGGGGGGGGGGCAGGACTACTAAAGGGCAGAAGAAGAAGAAAAAGCAGGAGGATGAGGATGAGGATGAGAAGAAGAAGAAGAAGAAGAAGAAGAAGAAGGTAAAGGAGGCGAGACGGAGGAGAAGGATGAGAAGAAGATGAAAGGAGGAGGAGGAGGAGAGGAGGAGGAGGAGGAGAAAAGTGAAGAAGGAGAAAAAGAAGAGGAAGAAGAAGAAGAAGAAGGAGGAGGAGGAGGAGGAGGAGGGGGAGGAGGAGGAGGAGGAGGAGGAGGAGAAGAAGTGAAGAAGGAGGAGGAGGAGGAGGAGGAGGAGGAGGAGAAGAAGTGAAGAAGGAGAAAAAAGTTGAGGAAGAGGAGAACGAGCAGCAGCAACAGGAGAGGAGAATGATAGTCATTAAAAGATTGAAAAAAGGGAAGGAGGAGGAGGAAGAGAAGGAGAAGGAGAAAAAAGAGGAGGAGGAAGAGGAAGAAGAGGCGGAGGAGAGGAGAGGAGGAGAAGAAGAAGAAGAAGAAGAAGAAAGAAGAAGAAGAAGAGGAGGAGAAGGAGAAGGAGCAGGAGGGAGGGAGGGAGAGAGAGAGAGAGAGAGAGAGAGAGAGAGAGAGAGAGAGAGAGAGAGAGGAGAGAGAGAGCGAGAGAGAGAGAGCCTGTCATTCACATTCAGAGTTACGAGGCTGAGAGTGAGCTAGTGTGAGGTTGATAGGACAGTGTGAGATGTTAAGAGAAACTTCTTCGTGTACGTTCTGTATATGGGAGCGGATGAGGGACATGGAAGAAACGCCAGTTAGAGAGCGTGAACACACACACACACACACACACACACACACACACACACACACACACACACACGCGCGCGCGCGCGCGCGCGCGCGCGCGCGCAGACACACACACAGACACACACACACACACACAGACAGACACACACACACACACACATACACACACAGACACAGACACAGACACACAGACAGACACACACATACACACACACACACAGACACACACACACACACACACACACACACCCTAGTCTACTAGTTGGGAAAAAAATCCCTTTCCTTTTCAAAATCTCTTTTACGTCATATCGTTTATTACTGATTAATAATAAGTAACAAGTACGATAAACTGCAGATCAAAGCAGCTACAAAAAGTGAGTGAAATAGAAAACGACTTTTGGAAAGAAGTCATTATTACATATCTAGATAATAAAAAAGAAATTAAATTACAGGATGTAAACAGCAAGAACGTTCATAGTCAAATGTTATTTCATAACACTCTAGTACAATATAAGAGCAAGGTTTTGTACTTTCAAAACTGGTTTGAAAATGGATTTGAATGTGTTCAAAACATAGTGCATGCACATGAAAACCGACTGTTGAGTTTAGAAGAAGTTTCAACTGTAATAGATAAAATAAAGCAAATGTAATTTTTGAATACAACACTCTTTGCAACGCAATTCCAAGACAATGGATGAACTGGATTAAACGTGCGAAATGAGTCGTGAAAACATCCATGTGGAGTCCTGCATTGCAAGTGAGTTTGATGTAAAACCAAAGAAAATAAAGACCTTATTATTAAAAGTGGGAGATGAAATCAATCTAAAAACCCCACGCTTATGAAGTCTGGCAAAGAAAATTTAATTTTGTTCTCAACGACAGTTTTTGGATCTTGCCGAGAAAAGTTTCAAACGAAGTTCGGTTACACGATCTACAATGGAAAATAAACCATAATATCTATCCAACAAATATCATTCTTGAAAAAATGAAAGTACAGACTCTAATAAATGCGATTACTGTATGATGAGATTGATTTCATTGAGCATTTCTTTTTTCAATGCCCAAATGTAAGTCTATTTTGGAAAAAAAATTGAAGTACTTTTATGGCTTGAAATTGGAAAACCAGTAAAATTGTTGGTTGTGGATGGCTTATTTGGTGTTTGTAAAAAGGAACTGAACCAAAAAGAGTCGGTATTAGTTAATCATATCATTTTGTTGGGCAAAATGTGTATAAGTATAGCGCGGAAAAACAAAAGCACTGTCTTCTCTTCAAATCATTTTTGATCAACAATTAAATATGAGAAGAAAATACATATTCAGTAGGAACCATTCTAATGTAACTAACACCTAAATTCATTTAAAAGACGCCGTCTCTGTCCGCCTGAATGTCTGACGGCCGGTCTGTCTGTCTGTCTGTCTGTCTGTCCTCTCCTCCCTCTGTCCCTCTCTCTTTCTTTCTCTCTCTCTCCCTCTCTCTATCGTGTGTGTGTGTGTGTGTGTGTGTGTGTGTGTGTGTGTGTGTGTGTGTGTGTGTGCGTGTGCGTGCGTGCGCGCGCGCGCGCGTGCGTGCGTGCGTGCGTACGTATGTGTGTGTGTTTCGTTTTTTCTGGGGGGTAGGGGGGGGGGAGTGTTCGGGTGTTGGGGGGTGTTGGGTGGTGGTGGCGGTGGTAGGTGGTAGTGGTGTGACGTAAGGAGTGCTCACGCGCTAGCGTAGAGGGATGGAGAGGAAACGGGCAATTGGACTAACCATATCCTTTCATGCGTGTGCACATTCGGAATTGGTTGCTAACGCATAAATTTGCTTTGGTACTGCGCCTTCAACATATAATTACTAGTGTTAACATATTTGAGAAGGGAGAAGGGGGAGGGAGAGGGGGGGAGGAGGGCGGAGGGGGAGGGGAGGAGGGAGGGAGGGAGAGAGAGAGAGGGAGGGAGGGAGAGAGAGAGAGAGAGAGAGAGAGAGAGAGAGAGAGAGAGAGAGTGTGCGTGTGTGTGTGTGTGGTGTGTGTGTGTGTGTGTGTGTGTGTGTGTGTGTGTGTGTGTGACACAAAATGAAAAAAACCGAAAATGATTATATTTTTTTTTGCTTCATATATGCTGTTTCTTTTGTATATATATATATGCAACACATTATCAGAGTGAGTGTGCCAGTTCACCACACATTA
>JADBJO010001064.1:170000-190000 GCA_016801955.1 Conus betulinus | reverse complement strand
ACACACACACACGCGCACACACACACACGCACACACACACACACACCCACGCACACGCATACACACACACACACACGCACGCACACACACACACACACACACACGCACACACACACACACCACACGCACACACACACACACACACACACACACACACACTTCCTCTCACAAATGAGATCAGAACAATAATAAACCATAGACCTACGTTTGTTTTTTTTTAGTTGCTGTTGTTGTAGTTGCTGTTTTGATATAAAAAAGATTGATTAAATAATTAAGTTAAAATACCTCAGTCTGTGGAGGCAGTGAACTCTCAGAGGTTCACCGTGTTAGGGCACGGCATGATGAAATCCGGAGCCCATCCGCCTCTTTCCTCCCGCTTAGCCTCCCCTGAACTGAATCACCTTCTCAGTCACTGCTTGTGCTGCAGTAAACCCCGTAAATACATGACTGCTCCTTTATACATCTTTAGATCTAGTTGCAAAGTGAGACGACTGCAGGCGGAAATCCAAACAAATCTTAAATAAATGTTAGCGAACCACCAAGAGAAACGTGGACAAATGAGTCACAAGACAAAACACGACGCGTTTTTCGACCTCTCAGGTCTTCTTCAGGCAAGACACAAACAAATAGGACAACGATTTAGATTTGTTTACATCTTTTCATTTATATATGTCATTACAAATGAGATCATCACCGTTTCCTGAAAGGTTTGTGCAGATTGTTGTCTGGTGATACCAGTTTTCGCCCTTTGTTTCTATTCCTCATTTTCTTTTCTTTCGTATTTTGCTTGATATGTTGATGTTAATTCTCTGTTGTCAAACTCAGTTGTGATTTACTGTTTTAAGTACGCTGTTTGTTTGTTTGTTTGTTCGTTGTTGTTGTTGTTGTGTTGTTTTTAAACTCAGCCTCCCATTTCGTTTTCGTGTTGGTGTTCGTATGCCGCACACTGTCCCCAAACATCATCATCCAATCTCCCCCCCCCCCCCCCCCGCCAATCTGCCTCCCCACCTCCCTGCTGAATTCTGCGACACTACAGCTTTGCTTTTA
This sequence comes from Conus betulinus, assembly GCA_016801955.1. Lineage (NCBI taxonomy): Eukaryota > Metazoa > Mollusca > Gastropoda > Neogastropoda > Conidae > Conus > Conus betulinus. Next base: position 188,953 of record JADBJO010001064.1, on the reverse strand, counting down.
CTTACTCTGCATAGCAGCAACAGCAGCCATGCTGTGTGTGTCGGTTGCCGCTGGGATACAACGCGCACGCGCCGCTTGCACCACGTGACCCGTGACGACACGCGCGTGCAAAAATGGCGGCCACACAGGAGAAGCGCAGGAGGAATGAGATGAACGGTAATTGCGAACCGCGAAAACAAACAGGTCTCCCCCCTCCCCACAGAAATGGAGACCCCACCCCCATCCCGTCCCGAAGCCTTCTGTGTGTGTGTGTGTGTGTGTGGTTCTTCCCTCCTTTCTCCCTCTCCCTCCCTCTCTCTCTCTCTGCAACCGCTTCCGGCCTGCACTGCGCATGCCTGGTGGCCTCTGTTGGCGGGAAGGGGATAGTCTGCTGAATGTTGGGGTAGGTGGGTGGGTGGGTGGGTGGTCTGGGGGGGGGGGGGGGGGGGGGGGGGGGGAAGCGGGCGTCGTCGCCATCTGGGAAAAAACGTCTGGGTGCCGCTATCCTCCACTGACGACGACGACGTGTGTCAGGGGCCCAGAGTATGAGAAAACTGATGTCGTCAGAAGAGAATAATCAATTCTGTTTTTATAAGAACTAAGTAATGAATACTGTTCTGATCAAAAGTAAACAATAGCGACAATTTTCATCAGAAGTAAATTATAAATGTTGTTTTCATCGCAACTAAATCATAAATACTGTTATTGTTTTCTCAGAACAAAAATAATAAATACTGTTCTGATCAAAAGTAAACAATAACGACTATTTCAATCCCGAAGTGAAGTATGAATACTATTTTTTTTTTTCAGAAATATTGCTTTTATCAGAAGTGAATAATAAATTTTTTTTTTTCAGAAGTAAAGAAGAAATACTGTTTTTTATCAGCAGTAAACAATAAATACTGTGTTCATCAGAAGTAAATAATAAAGTTTGTTTCTATCAGAACTAAATAATAGATATTGTTCCGATCAGAAGTAAGCAATAAATCTCTTTTTATCAGAAATGAATTATAAATACTGTTTTTATCAGACGTGAACAATAATACTGTTTTTATCAGAAGTAAATAATAAAGACATTCTATCAGAACTAACTAATAAATAATGTTCTGATCAGAAGTAAGCAATAATGACAGTTTTTATCAGAGGTAAATCATAAAATACTGTTTTAATCAGATGTAGATGATAAATACTGTTTATATCAGAAGTAAATAATTAAGACTGTTTTTAATCAGAAGTAAATAATGAATACTGTTTTTATATACATAGTAAATACTGCTTTTATCAGAAGTAAAATCATAAAAAACTGTTTTTATTAGAACTAAATAATAAATAAGGATCTGATCAGAAGTAAACAATAACGATTTTTTTTTTTTAAATCCGAAGTAAATTATAAATACTGTTGTCATCAGAAGTAAATGATAAATACTGTTTGTGTCAGAAGTAATTAATAAAGACTGTTTTTTTATCAGAAGTAAATAACAACAAAACTGTTTTAATTGGAAGTAAATAATAGATACAGTTTTTATCAGAAGTAAATTATAAATGCTGTTTAAAAAAAAAAATCAAAGTAAATAATACATCTCATCTCTAATGCCTAAATCCTCCTCACAAGTTCCACTGTCAGAGTCCACGTCTCACAGGCATAGAGAAACGTGACAATGACCAGGGAGCGCGGCAGTCTGATCTCGGAAGTGATTGTGATGTTTCTGTCATTCCAGAAAGGAGTCTTAGCCTGGCTAGTGCTGAGATGCTTCCGCAAGACCCTTGGTATCTCACACAAAGACCGCATTACCAGCTTGGAGGTCCAGACCAGAGAAAGGCAGGTCACTGGACCAAACAACCTGTGGTCCACAGTGAAAAAGTAGGAAAATGAGATGGTATGGTCACGTCTCAAGATCAGCAAGACTGGCCAAAACCATCCTACAAGGAACAGTGCGAGGAGGCAGAAGGAGAGGAAGACAGAGAAAGAGATGGGAGGACAACATCAGTGCATGGACTGTGGCCTCACACCCAGCAACTGACTAAGGGCGTCTGAGAACCGGGAGGAGTGGAGGAAGCTGGTTGCGAAGTCTTCTGTGGCGCCCCCAACGTTCTTCAAGACTCCGAGATAGGTGATTGGTGAAATAATAGATACTGATTTGTACCAGAAGTAAATAATAAATACTGCAATTATGAGAAGTAGATAATAAGATCTGTTTTTTTTTGTCAGAAGTACATAATAAATCAGGAAAAAAAGCTTTTTGGGCCCTCTGTGAAAAACAATTATACACTGACTGCTTACATGTTGGAACATACGTCACAGCGGTATTTCAAAAGAGTGACATACATAGGATTCGAACTTACGATTCTCAGCACGCCATTCGCACACATTACCCACTCGTCCACAGTGCATTCAGGCTGTTGTAAAGGTCAGATTTTCGAGTTACAGCGAAGGTCAAGTAGTAACAACAATTGAACAGATAAAAAAAAATTGAATGTGAAAAATATGATTTTTTCCCCGGAATTTGTGGTCAGTCAATAAGTTTAATGCTATTTGTCAGCAAACAGCAGCAGAATGATGAATGGCTTGTGGACTCCTGGTATTTTACGCCATTGTCAGGGCACAGGGATTTGGGAGTGAAAAGTCTGGCGGATGACAGGAAAATAAAGGGTCATGGAACATGAGGTCTGCCTCAGAGTCAGGTATGGTATGGGTCAAGGGATGGACTGTACAATGGTTTGGTACTGACTGATCTTCTGGCAAAAGCCAGGAGCAGCTTACAGTGTAATACGGAGTATGGTAGTGTTTTGAGCCTAAACTGTAACCATGCTCGGACCAAAAGTGCTGCCAGTGCTTATACAGAATCACTTCCGGTCATGGTTGTTGGCAATATCTAGCTTTGCTTCGGTCGCTTCGATCGTTTTTCTTTCTTTCTTTCTTTCTTTCTTTTCTGTTCTATTCTTTCTTTCTTGTTTTTGTTTGTTTGTTTGAGATACGGGAGAGTCTGGTTAGCGTGGAATCGCTCATTACTGAACTTTGGTGAGTAGACACTTCAAGAATTGATAACACTTGATTGGGTCTTTTTCAGAACAACTATATAATTTGAGGATTGGTGATGAAGACCGAAACAAAAAAAAAAAAAAAAAAAAAAAAAAAAGGGGGGGGGGGGGTGTCAAAAAGAAAAAAAAAAACAATGCACAACGTTTCGACTCTTAGAGTCTTTTTCAAGTGACATGAAACGACAGATAAAAAAAAAAATATTGAATGTGAAAAATATGATTTTTCCCCCGGAAATAAAAATATTGAATGTGAAAAATATGATTTTTCATGTCACTTGAAAAAGACTCTAAGAGTCGAAACGTTGTGCATTGTTTTTGTTTTTCTTTTTGACCCCCCCCCCCCCCCCCCCCTTTTGTTTCGGTCTTTATCACCAATCCTCAAATTATATAGACACTTCAAGAGTTTCAACTGTACTTGCTCCGCTGGTCTAACATCAAAACCGTTTATATTAGATGCATAGACCAGAGATCCCACACGCCCCAGAGATTTATTCTGCATGTTATATATGTATAACTGTTTCACCGTAGGATGTCTACTTGCCTCCAAGCTTCGTTGCATACTGCTTATCTCCCCCTACGTCATGTCTTGCTGTGTTGACCACACTGCGGAGGCCTGTGTGTGTTTCTGTCCTTCAGGGTTTTCTGCTGGACAGCACTCCGAATCAAAGGGCATGGGTTATCTCTGGAGTACATGCTGATGAGTGTGTGTGTGTGTGTGTGTGTGTGTGTGTGTGTGTGTGTACGTGCGTGTGTGTGTGTGTGTGTGTGTGTGTGTGTGTGTGTGTGTGTGTGTGTGTGTGTGTGTGTGTGTGTGTGTGTGTGTGTGTGTGTGTGTCCTGTGTGTGTGGTGCGTGACCATTCCTTCGTTTGTTGTTGCTGTGAGCATTTGTCAGCTACGGGAAGATGGGCGAAATTGGAGCTTCCAATTCCTTTCTTTGGAGTGGAGGTAGGCTTTGGGAGGGAGGGGGGTGGGGGAGGATGGGTATCCTTTTGGTTATCTGCGCCTTGTGTGTGAGTATGAGCCAGGCGAACTGGCACCGGAGGCATGTTATTGTTTCACCATGGAAGTTAAAAAAAAAAAAAAAAAAACTGCATTCACTTTTCATTCAGAACTTTTGATGTCATCTCCTCTTCGTTATAGATTTCCTTTCTCTCTTCAAGAGGATAGAGTTTAGCCCCCTTTTTTTGTGATCGTAGCCTTATTCTTCATGATATAGTCATTTTGACCGATTTAGAAAGAATAATCTTTTCAGAGTCTGACGCCATAAAAGCATTGAGCAGTGAGTCAAAGGAGAAAAAAAAAGTGTGAACATTATGACCCCAACAAGACGTGCTCTGTGAAATTAGTAACTGCGATCTAGTTGCAAAGTGAGACGACTGCAGGCGGAAATCTAAACAAATCTTAAATAAATGTTAGCGAACCGAAAAAAAAAAAAAAAAAAAAAAAAAGTGGACAAACGAATCACAAGACAAAACACGACGCGTTTCGACCTCCTAGGTCTTCTTCAGACAAGAAACAAAACAACAAGGACAACGAAAATAAAACGAGCAATCACTGATCTTCATTTACATCAGCGCAAGGTAGGCGTTGAATGAAACACGCACGCACGCACACACACACACACACACACACACACACACACACACACACACACACACACACACACGCACGTGCGCGCGCGCGCGCGCGCGCGCAGATAACAAAAAGGATACCCCCTCCCACACACACTCACCCCTGAAGTGAATGAAGATAAGTGATTGCTCGTTCATTTTCGTTGTCCTAATTGTTTTGTATCTTGCCTGAAGAAGATCTAAGTGGTCGAAACGCGTCGTGTTTTGTCTTGTGATTCGTTAGTCCACGTTTTTGTTTTCTTTTTCTTTTCTTTTCTGTTTTTTTTTTTTTTTGCAGTTCGCTAACATTAAGTAAAATTTGTTTAGTAACTGTGAGTTATTTCGGCAATCAGCCTACGGACTATTTGTGTTCGGTACACTATTTCATTACACATGGAAAAGTGCCATAATAACAGGCATCCTGGCGTAAATCCTATGGCGAAACATTAGATTAGAAAGGGGGAGAGAAAAAGTGAAACAAGAAAATTAAACATTTCACAGACACCCCCCCCCCCCCCCCCCAGTAAAGTTATCATTTTCAAGAAGAAAAATGATTATTTTTCAAGCATTTGAAACTAACAATCTTCCATAGAGAAGAAGCAAAAGGAAGCAAACTACACACACAATGGGGTTTCTTTTCTTTTGCAAAAAAACAACAACAAAAAAACGGTGGTGTTGATAATGATCTGAGAGAGAGAGAGAGAGAGAGAGAGAGAGAGAGAGAGAGAGAGAGAGAGAGAGAGAGAGAGAGAGAGAGAGATTCCGCTTCAAACAAGTTCGGACCCTTACCATTACCAAGGAAACATCGTAGGTGCCCAAAAAGATAGTCCATACTGGAAGAAAAAACTCCGACCTACAACGTTTAGTCTCCGAGTCGTTCTTTCCCACACTACTGATCATTTATTCCCTATTCCCTTATTTGGTTGTACCCACTGCCCACTACGATTAGCAGAGGTGGTGAAACTTATATGAATTAGTCCGCACACAGTTGTTGTCGTCGTCGTACCCTGGCAAAAAAGACTCCAGGGATCATCCGAACAGCCGAAGTACTTGGACACTATGGTACAAATGCATCAGCTGGGGATGAGAACATTACGTGTGTGACAGTTTTTGATTACCCCGCCACGTGGGCAGCCACACTCAGACTTCGGGGGATTTTGAAGACTGATAATGTTATGCTAGGAGCTTGTAACAACTGAAGACAATCCCCGCATAACTATGGCGGAGCATAACAACATTTTGATGCAGCCTTGGTGTTCTAGCCCATGTCAATTGGCCTGACACAGCCTTAAGCCAAGGCGGATCCGCAGACAGTGACACGTGCTCGATGATAATGACATTGAAACTTAATGAAGAGGACGGGGGAGAAGAGTCTGGCGACGAAGACACAAACAAAGAAACTTGGGAAAGAGGTGGAAAGGAACCCGAAGAGATGAAAAAAAAATGAGGAGAAGGATCATGACAAAGAAGACAAAGGACAGGAACATCATCAACACCAAGAACACAACTGAAGAGATAAACAGTAACCAAGTAGGCTCACTTTTGCTCCCGTAAGAAAAACCTAACACAGAGTACTTTTATTCAAGACTGGCAAAGCCTTTTATTAAACTTGAATAAAGTCAGACAAATACAAAGACGAACAATCTAATAGTGGGGGGAAACAAAGTGCTGGCCAACAACTCCTCTGTCATCACAGTAATGACTTGGCAAATATTTGGACTTAAGGGGGTGGGGGTGGGGGTGGGGGAGGTTGAAGATGAAGAAAATGGGAACATGAAATTAAGAAAATATATTTATAGATATGAAAACTCTTCACTAGCTGCATGAGGGAACCATCGTTATCCCTTTCGAAGGCAGATCTATTTGTATTGCCTGCTCCTAGGCCTTTCGTCCGCTGGATCGGAACTCATCAGGGAGACATGGCTGGTTGTGTTTGTGCTTCTGGCGTCAAATTGAGACAATAGAGCAAAAGGTACCCTACTTGTGTACTGTTTTATTGTTTACCGTTCCCTGCCTCATTTCATTTTCAATTTTGCAGAAATAAAATCAAACTGATACCCCACTCTCTACACCACAGCAGCAACAGAGCTAGGGCGACATTAAAAAAAAAAAAAAAAAAAAAAACGGAACAAAGATCACAACAAATACAAGTAGAATAACAAATACAACAAGGTTGACAATAAACACACAAGGAGAATAATAACTTAAGGAAGAACAGCACCAACTACAGCAACGATAACAACACCTATGAGGACGACTACAACATTGTCAGTACTACCACGAACAACAAGAAGACAGTTAGAGGAACAGTAACAACACCAAACAGAACACCAGTAACAGGAACAAGGACAAGAGTAACAAGGACACACAGCACATCACATCATGGACAACAACGCCCATAAGAACAAGGGGAAAACCGAACATAATGACAACAAGAACAACAAAGAGGTTGACGGTAGAGGAAAAAAAAAGCAAAAACAAAACACTACAAAAAAAAAAACAAAACAAAAAAAAACACACGTTTACAACAACAATAAGAAAAATACTACAAACAAGAACGGAAATACTAACACAGCATCAGAGAAACAGAACCACACCACATAGAACAAGGACAACGACAACGGCAACAACGATGACGACAAGACAAGACCAACGACAAAGACGCAAAACAAGGACAGTAAGAACAGCAGTAACAACAAATTCAACAGCATCTATTAACGAAGACAACGACAATGATAAAAAACGGCAACGGCAACAACGACAACAACAAAGACAACGTTAACGACAAAAGACGACAAGACAACAAGGACAGTAAGAACAGCAATAACAACAAAGACAACAGCATCTGTAATGACAACAGCAGTAACAAAAGCAACGACAATTATAACAACGACACAACAACAACAACAACAACAACAACAACGATAAGACCAACGAATAAGACAACAAGGACAGTCAGTAAGCACTGCGATCACAACAACAAAGACAACAGCATCTACAATGACGACAGTAGTAATAAAAGGCAACGACAATGATAACAACAAGAACGGCAATGAGAACAATCAAGTGGACAATAACGTTGACAACAAGAAGGACAATAAAGAACAGCCAAGAACAACGAGGTGGACAATAACGTTAACAACAAGGACAATAAAGAACAAGCCCAGCACAACGAGGTGGACAATAACGTTGACAACAAGGACAATAAGGAACAGCCAAGAACAACGAGGTGGACAATAACGTTGACAACATGAAGGACAACAATAAAGAACAGCCAAGATGAACAAGGTGGACAAAATCGTTAACAATACGAAGGACAATAAAGAACAGCCAAGAACAACGAGGTGGACAACAACGTTGACAACAAGAAGGACAATACAGAACAGCCAAGAACAACGAGGTGGACAATAACGTTGACAACAAGAAGGACAATAAAGAACAGCCAAGAATAACGAGGTGGACAATAACGTTGACAACACGAAGGACAATAAAGAACAGCCAAGATGAAACAAGGTGGACAAAATCGTTAACAATACGAAGGACAATAAAGAACAGCCAAGAACAACGAGGTGGACAATAACGTTGACAACACGAAGGACAATAAAGAACAGCCAAGATGAAACAAGGTGGACAATATCGTTAACAATACGAAGGACAATACAGAACAGCCAAGAACAACGAGGTGGACAATAACGTTAACAACAAGGACAATAAAGAACAAGCCCAGCACAACGAGGTGGACAATAACGTTGACAACAAGGACAATAAAGAACAGCCAAGAACAACGAGGTGGACAATAACGTTGACAACAAGAAGGACAATAAAGAACCGCCAAGATGAAACAAGGTGGACAAAATCGTTAACAATACGAAGGACAATAAAGAACAGCCAAGAACAACGAGGTGGACAATAACGTTGACAACACGAAGGACAATAACGAACAGCCAAGATGAAACAAGGTGGACAATATCGTTAATAATACGAAGGACAATACAGAACAGCCAAGAAACGAGGTGGACAATAACGTTAACAACAAGGACAATAAAGAACAGCCAAGAACAACGAGGTGGACAATAACGTTGACAACAAGAAGGACAATAAAGAACAGCCAAGAACAACGAGGTGGACAACAACGTTGACAACACGAAGGACGAGAAAGAACAAAAAGACAACAACAGCCAAGACCAACACAGTGGACAGACACTGACCGAGTCGTGGCCCGCCTGCCAGGTGAGATTGACCGTGTCCACTTTGTGGGGGATCAGGATCTGGTCGGAGAGACCCGGCTCCCGCAGATACGGCGTCACCCGACCGTCACTGATGATTGAGATCTTCATGGGCACGCCTGAAGACCACACACATACAGCGAGATAGATAGACACGTACATGTGGAGATGGACAAACACACACACACACACACACACACACACCCACACCCACACACACACACACACAACACGCGCACGCACACACACACACACACACACACACACACACACACACACACACACCATACACACACACACACAGATACCTACATCAAAGAAGCCTACACACACACACACACACACACACACACACACACACACACACACACACACACCACCCCCCCCCCCAACACACACACACACACACACACACACAGTACCTACATCAAAGAAGCCCCTTCTGATGTGTGTTACCGAAAGAACCACAAAACAAGCTTTCCTTGGATGAGCATGTTGCTGTTGTCAAACAGTTTCGCGCATATATGGGAAAACAGGGCGCACTTAACAGCTCTGACTAAATTACCTGAAAACAAAAAAATATGTGTTGGCTGTAGACAACCGCACACAAACGGGACTATTTGGAGGCGTTTATTCTTAAAACAACCTTGTGAACTCAAAAAAAAAGCATCCAACCTTACAACGAGAATGCTAACAGCAGAACATGATGTCGGTTACGATTAAGAAAGAGCGCATGAACTAGAAGAAATCGAGAGTGACATTTCTGCGGGAAGAGTTGCTGTGCTGTGTATTGCGGAGGACGAAGAACATTTTCCAGGGCAAATCTGTTCCCTGCATGATGAACTGAGATTTAGTCTTGTCACAACCGGTAAACGTCCGATTCAATTCTCACTCTTGGACACGCGTATGTATATATGTATGTATGTATGTATGTATGTATGTATGTATGTATGTATGTGTCAGTACAACTTTGAGTTAATCTGACAATAAATTGGTTTCAGTCAGTCAGTCAGTATGTATGTATGTATGTATGTACGTATGTACGTATGCACGTATGCACGGACGTATGGACGTATGCATGTGTGTAATGTGTAGATGTATGTATGTATGTATGTATGTATGTACGTGTATGTATGTATGTATGTATGTATGTATGTATGTATGTATGTATGTATGTATGTATGTATGTTTGTATGTATGGACATATATGTTTGTAAATGTATGTATGTATGTATGTATGTATGTATGTATGTATGTATGTATGTGTATGTATGTATGTATGTATGTTGTTTGCATGTATATATGTGTATATGTGTATGCATATATGTATGTATGTATGTATGTATGTATGTATGTATGTATGTATGTATGTATGTTGTGTATGTATGTATGTATGTATGTGTATATATATATATATATATATATATATATATATATATATATATATATATATATATAAACGTTTGAAAGATTAAGAAAAGACACACAACCAGTGTATCGATTTTGCACCAATACTTCGGCTTTTCGGCCTTCCTCAGGGTAAATGACACTTAATATATACTACCATATGTGCTCCACTTGATACTACAAATATCTGCATCACTTAATACTACCAATATGTGCTCCACTTGATACTACAAATATCTGCATCACTTAATACTACCAATATGTGCTCCACTTGATACTACAAATATCTGCATCACTTAATACTACCAATATGTGCACCACGTGATACTACAATATCTGCATCACTTAATACTACCCATCTGCATCACTTAATCTAGGCATTACTTAATACTACCAATATATGCATTACTTAATACTACTGCCAATATCTGCATCACTTAATACTACCAATCTAGGCATTACTTAATACTACCAATATATGCATACTTAATACTGCCAATATCTGCATCACTTATTTCTATTACTTAATACTACCAATCTATGCGTTACTACTACCAATATATGCATCACTTAATACTACCAATATATGCATTACTTAATACTACCAATCTATGCATTACTTAATGCTACCAATATATGCATGACTTAATACTACCAATCTATGCATTACTTAATACTACCAATCTATGCATCACTTAATACTACCAATCTAATCTATACATCACTTAATATTACCAATCTATGCATTACTTAATACTACCAATCTATGCATTGCTTAATATTTCCAATCTATGCGTCACTTAATACTGCCGATCTATGCATTACTTAATACTACCAATATCTGCATCACTTAATACTACCAATATATGCATTACTTAATACTGCCAACATATGCATGACTTAATACTGCCAATATATGCATTACTTAATACTACCAATCTATGCATCACTTAAAACTACCAATCTATGCATCACTTAATACTACCAATATCTGCATCACTTAATACTACCAATATCTGCATTACTTAATACTACCAATATATGCATCACTTAATACTACCAATCTATGCATCACTTAATACTACCAATATCTGCATTACTTAATACTACCAATATATGCATCACTTAATACTACCAATCTATGCATCACTTAATACTACCAATCTATATGCATCACTTAATACTACCAAGCCGACTCAGCAGTAGCGCAGGGCCACCTCTGCAAAGTACCCACTGAAGACAACCACAGGTCTCTGCAGATCGCTTACGCTGGAACTGCGACAAAACGAATCGGGAACAAGTGACAAGGAGAACCTCCCCACCCCACCCACCAACCACCCACCCCCTTCCACCAGTCACCACATACCCAACCTTTTGCACATCTTATCTTTCTTTTTCTTCTTTTTTTTTTTAACTGCAGGAACTTGAGGACGACAAGAGGGTCTCATCTTTCGGGCTAAAAGCTTGGGACTAAATTTAACGCAGCCGAGAGATTCCACCACAGACAGGGAAGGTCAAGGAGTATGATGGCACTGAAGCTCTGTCTTTTGGCGCAGGCTTTGAAGTTTCCTGAATGTGGGTTATCGTGTCGTAGTTGTCCATCACAGGTTTTATAGTGAAACCTAAGTGGACTTAATCTGTTTTTGACGGTTGTCGTTCAAACAGCCCTTTAAAGAGAAACATTGGGTATACTCTCTGTCTGTCTCTCTCTCTGTCTGTCTCTTATTCAGATAGTTTTATCTTACTTATGATATGCGCGTCATCTCGCGCGCGTATGCGCGCCGTGAGCGTATGTGTGTGTGTGTGTGTGTGTGTGTGTGTGTGTGTGTGTGTGTGTGTGTGTGTGTGTGTGTGTGAGAGAGAGAGAGAGAGAGAGAGAGAGAGAGAGAGAGAGAGAGAGAGAGAGAGAGAGAGAAAACATAGTTTCTCTGCCAAGCCAGTCATATGATCATCCACGTGTGTTGATTTGTTTGTCTCTCTGTCTGTCAGCTAGATTACGCCAACACAACAGAACCGATTTCAACGGAACTTCGTCAGAACATGAAGCAGATCCAGATCCGTTGGATCTTGGCAGAGATCCATTTTCTGCCGACCGGGTTTTCTAATTTTGACCAGTAGCTGAGAACACCCTTTGAACGATCAGCAGGGACCCTAATCCGATCAGAATCCAGGTCAGAAGCAAGGACGACAAGTTGGCCAGAAAACATGAGGCCAGGACAGACAGCCGCGTGAGACTCAAGGGCGATACACCAAAGACCCACTGACAGTGAGAACCCCAAACCCTAGACTAAACTTACCCCCTGGCTGCCACAAGTACAAGTAGACATTATTATCTTTGAAGCATTTGAAAGAGACATCGTTTTTTTTTCACCACCACCACCACCCCCCCTCACTTCTCTCTCTCCTCTCCTTCATCTTCCCCTTTACTCGCAACAAAAAAAAGAGAAAAAAAATAACACTAAGCCAAAAAAAAAAACCCTACATTTTTTTTCTCTTTTTTTTTTCTCTCCAGAATTTGATATTAACAAAAGAAACTCTGAGAAAGAAAGAGGTAAGAAAAAGTTTGAACAACTAATTTATTTATTTATTTCATTTTTTTTTTTTTTTGCATGTATAGTCTGCCGTCACTTCACGTCCGTCCATGATCTGACTGGGCTGTTGACCCCCTAGACTGGACGTTGTCCAGAAACTCATTTCTTCTAATCTGTGTGGTCATGTGGCTGGTGGTGGTCATATGGAACTGTTACATCCATAAGAAGCCAATTTGGCATGTGGACATCTGTGTGTGTGTGTGTGTGTGTGTGTGTGTGTGTGTGTGTGTGTGTGTGTGTGTGAGAGAGAGAGAGAGAGAGAGAGAGAGAGAGAGAGAGAGAGAGAGAGAGAGAGAGAGAGAGAGAGAGCATGTATGTAAGCGGCAGTGACGACACGTCTCAAAGACAACGTTACCACTGTTCGACTTAACGTTGCTTTGGGGGCAAGGTCGTTACAGTGTGTTAGTGTCTTTTGGCCCAGGTTTTCGTCGACAAGGTCAATGGAAAACCTTCACTGCATCGTACAGTGCTGAACATGCATCACTGAACAAAGTTTTATTGCAGTGTAAAGCGTTTTTTCATGATCAATGGAAAACTTTCACTGCATTGTACAGTGTTGAATGATCCACAGAAACTTTCACTGCATTGTACAGTGTTGATCATGCATCAGTGGAAAACTTTCACCACATTGCACAGTGTTGATCATGCATCAGTGGAAAACTTTCACCACATTGCACAATGTTGATCATGCATCAGTGGAAAAACTTCACCACATTGCACAATGTTGATCATGCATCAGTGGAAAACTTTCACCACATTGCACAATGTTGATCATGCATCAATGGAAAACTTTCACCATTGCACAATTGATCATGCATCAGTGGAAACTTTCACCACATTGCACAATGTTGATCATGCATCAGTGGAAAACTTTCACCACATTGCACAATGTTGATCATGCATCAGTGGAAAACTTTCACCACATTGCACAATGTTGATCATGCATCAGTGGAAAACTTTCACCACATTGCACAATGTTGATCATGCATCAGTGGAAAACTTTCACCACATTGCACAACGGAAAACTTCACCACATTGCACAATGTTGATCATGCATCAATGGAAAACTTTCACCACATTGCACAATGTTGATCATGCATCAATGGAAAACTTTCACCGCATTGCACAATGTTGATCATGCATCAGTGGAAACCTTTCACCACATTGCACAATGTTGATCATGCATCAGTGGAAAACTTTCACCACATTGCACAATGTTGATCATGCATCAGTGGAAACCTTTCACCACATTGCACAATGTTGATCATGCATCAGTGGAAAACTTTCACCACATTGCACAATGTTGATCATGCATCAGTGGAAAACTTTCACCACATTGCACAATGTTGATCATGCATCAGTGGAAAACTTTCACCACATTGCACAATGTTGATCATGCATCAGTGGAAAACTTTCACCACATTGCACAATGTTGATCATGCATCAGTGGAAAACTTTCACCACATTGCACAATGTTGATAATGCATCAGTGGAAAACTTTCACCACATTGCACAATGTTGATCATGCATCAATGGAAACCTTTCACCGCATTTGCACAATGTTGATCATGCATCAATGGAAACCTTTCACTGCATTGTACAGTGTTGATCATGCATCAAAGGAAACCTTTCACTGCATTGCACGGTGTTGATTATGGTTCAGGTAAATTCTCATTGCATCGTGCAATGTTGATCATGATCAATGGAAAACCTTCACCACCTTGCACAGCGTTGATCATGCATCAATGGAAACCTTTCACTGCATTGTACAGTGTTGATTATGCTTCAGGAGAACGTTCACAGCGTTCCACAATGTTGATCATGACTCGTGAAAAACATTCCCGGCATCGTATAGCGTTGATCATGATCAACAGAAAACTTTCACACATCGGACAGCGTTGATCATGATCAATAGTAAATCCTCACCACATCGGACAGCGTTGATCACAATCAACGGAAAGTCTTCCCTGCATCGCGCATCGTTGATCATGATCAATGCAAAACTGTCACCACACCGCACAGTGTTGACTACGGTCAATGCCAAACATTCACAGCTTGGTACAGTGTTAAACAGGATTAATGGAAAACTTTTAACAACATAGCACAGTACTGAATTTATTGTTGATGGAAAATCTTCACCACATTGTGTAGTTCTCATGAGCAACGGATATACCCCCCCCCCCCCCCCCCTGCCCCGGCACAAAACAGAACGAAAAAAACAACAACAACATAAAACAACAATCTTCACGGCACAATAAAGCCTATGTCGATTGAAAACATTATCTGCATCGTACAGTACATCATCAAAACCCTTCGCTCCGCAGTACATTGTAAAGTAAGAGCATTACTGCATGACGCTAAAAGCACCGCTGCATGATGATCTGTATGTCAAGGTAAAACTATCATTGCGTAACGTGGTGCAGGTCAAAGTACAACCATTATTGCATGATGTGGTGGTGTTCAAAGTACAACCATTATTATTGCATGATGCGGTGTAGGTCAAAGTACAACCATTACCCATTATTGCATGATGCGGTGGTGTTCAAAAGTACAATCATTATTGCGTAATGCGGTGTAGGTCAAAGTACAACCATCATTGCATGATGTGGTGGTGTTCAAAGTACAACCATTATTATTGCATGATGCGGTGTAGGTCAAAGTACAACCATTACTGCAGAATGTGGTGTAGGTCAAAGTACAACTGTTATTGCATAATGCGGTGTAGGTCAAAGTACAATCATTATTGCATAATGCGGTGTAGGTCAAAGTACAACTATTATTGCATAATGCGGTGTAGGTCAAAGTACAACAATTATTATTGCAGAATGTGCTGTTGTTAAAAGTACAATCATTATTGCATAATGCAGTATAGGTCAAAATACAACCATTATTGCAGAATGCAGTGTTGTTCAAAAGTACAAACATGCAGAATGCGGCGTAGGTCAAAGTACAACTATTAGTGTATAATGTGGTATAGATCAAAGTTTGACCATTATTGCATGATGCGGTGTAGGTCAAAGTTTGACCATTATTGCATAATGTGGTGTAGGTCAAAGTTTGACCCAATATTGCATAATGTGGTGTAGGACAAAGTTTGACCATTATTGCATAATGTGGTGTAGGTCAAAGTTTGACCATTATTGCATAATGTGGTGTAGGTCAAAGTTTGACCATTATTGCAGAACGCGGCGTAGGTCAAAGTAAACGCATTATTGCATAATGCGGCGTTGTTCAAAGTCTGACTATTTTTGCATAATGCGGCGTAGTTCAAAGTCTGACCATTATTGCATAATGTGGTGTAGGCTAAAGTAAAACCATTATTGTATGAGGTGAAGGTCAAAGTAGCAGCTTTACTGCATAATGTGGAGCAGGTCAAAGTTAAACCATTACTTCAGGGTACAGTGTATATCAAAGTAATACGATAAGTGCATGGTACAGTGTTTGTCAAAGTAAAACCATTATTACTGCATGGTACAGTGTATGTCAAAGCAAAAAACCATTATTACTGCATGGTACAGTGTATGTCAAAGTAAAACCATTATTACTGCATGGTACAGTGTTTGTCAAAGTAAAACCCTTATTACTGCATGGTACAGTGTTTGTCAAAGTAAAACCCCTTATTGACTGCATGGTACAGTGTTTGTCAAAGTAAAACCATTATGACTGCATGGTACAGTGTTTGTCAAAGTAAAAACCATTATTACTGCATGGTACAGTGTTTGTCAAAGTAAAACCATTATTACTACATGGTACAGTGTTTGTCAAAGTAAACCATTACTTCAGGGTACAGTGTATGTCAAAGTTGAACCATTACTGCACAGTACAGTGTATGTCAAGGTAAAACCATTACTGCACGGTACAGTGTATGTCAAAGTTGAACCATTCCTGCACAGTACAGTGTATGTCAAGGTAAAACCATTACTGCACGGTACAGTGTATGTCATTGTAAAAATCGCCAGTGCATAATGCACTGCATGTCTATGTAAAAATCTTCCTTCACTGCATAGTACGATGTAAGTCAAAGTAAAAAACTATCAGTGCCTGCTTCAGTGCGTCAGTATTTCTTTCTTTCTGCGTACGCAGGCTGATACTCCTGCAGACACTGTCTGTGTTGACAGATAGTGGAGTTTTGTGTGCATGACCGTTTTTCATCCCGCCATTAAGGCAGCCATACTCCATCTTCGGGGAAGGTGCATGCTATGTGTAACGTGTCATCTATACCAACGGCCAAACTGGGCCTTCTCTTCCGAAAGTTGGTGATGGGATTTTACGTGTATGCAAGATGTGCGTGCGTTCACACACGGAACCTCAGTTTATTGTCTCATTCGAAGGACTGTATGGGGAATGGAGTTAGAACCAATGTGAACTCCGAAAGAAAAATACCCCTGTACCGAAATCCGAACCCGTAACCCCAGGATCACGAGTCCGGCGCTCTACCAACTGAGCTACTCCGGCCCCCAAAGTGTGTCAGTATAAAAACCATCGCTACATGGTGCGGTGTATGTCCACATAAAACCAGCGCTGTATGGTTCAGTGCGCTAATGTAAACCCTTCACTGCACTCTTCCTTCAACTACCTCGATGCAGCGTGCAGCGCTGCCTGAAAGCTGCCGTTACGCCCTAGGAAAATGGGATGGGGGGAGGGGAGGTGGGGGGGGGGGGGCGGAGGTGGATGAATGGAACAGGCACTGGATGGATGCTGACAGGCTGTTGACGAGGCCCTCAAAGCGCCGCTCGAACCCAGCAGGGGGGCGCGCCCGACTGAATCCCGCCTCCACAACCTTTTCACTGCTTCCCTCAACAAACAGGCCCGAGACCAACAGCCACCCCTGCGGCGTTCCCTTCCCAAACATGTCGCGGGCCATCAGCCCTCCCCTGGCGCAGCAGCTTGAGGGAGTTACTAACGAGTTGGAAGTTGGGGAGCCGATCCTATCATCAGTAGGCTTGAGAGTGAACACGACGCAGAGAATGCCCTGCCAACCAGAGCACGTTCCATAGTCACGTGCTGCAGGCTCAAGGGAGGAAAGTGAGATAGGATGATCATAGGCCTCCATTTGACATCCGTGAGAGCAAAATGTCTACAGCGGCGATCGGACGAAAGTTTACACCGAGGTTTGAATATTGGCACAAATACCTGTGCCCGCACTGGAAGATACTCACAGACTTAGTGCTACGATTCCTACACCTGGACTGCCTCAGTCTGCCACTGTCAGAATGTACACGTTCGGCGAAAACTGTTTTTATCGCATTTCTCAGTTCACCAGGTACGGTGTAATTTGAAGGTATCTCTCTGTTTAACTTCTATCTATCTATCTATCTATCTATCTATCTATCTATCTATCTATCTATCTATCTATCTATCTACCTACCTACCTACCTACCTACCTACCTATCTATCTCTATCTATCTATCTATCTATCTATCTATCTATACGATTCTACGATTGAATTGCTATCAGTTTAAACGTATGTCCTTTTGCCAAGAAGCAGAATGAAAGTACCCATACAAAATATACATCCAGGAGAAGATAACTTTACTATACCACGATTCTATTTCGGTACTCTCCCCTGAATGTCATGGCCATGTTTTTTTTATGTAAATCAACAGATGAATGCCGGCGGTTTTCCCCTACCAATCACAAGGAAGTTCACAGATTTGGACGAATTACGTAGCCCAAGAAGTACATTGATAGTTATAAGTAAAAGAGAGAAGAGAGAGAGAGAGAGAGAGAGAGAGAGAGAGAGAGAGAGAGAGAGAGAGAGAATTTTATACAGTTTAAACAGTCTAGTTTCTTTTAACGAACTCTTTTCCACGTTGTCTTCATCACTATCAAGGAGCTGAGAGAGGAGAAGGGGGGAAAGGAAAGGGATGTACGGAGGCAGCAGTCACGAAAGGCCTGATAACATTCTGATACGTGACCGCGTCGCTTCCCCAGCGGCTGAGCGACTGTTGCTGCCACGCTTAATGTAAAACCGCGAATTTGTCAGCCACTGCTGGTATGGAAATCAAAACTTACTGGAAACAGAAGAGGCCCATAGTACAAAGACGAACTTTCCCCAATGGCTTTTGGCCGAGGAGCAGAAGGGTTAAAACAGACGGGT